>PVJS01001423.1:0-13528 GCA_004027185.1 Glis glis | reverse complement strand
CAGAACCAGTTTTGTGTGGAACACACTTCTGGGAGATGCTACATGTGACTGATATATATCATATGTGCGTACATTCAGTTTAACCCTCATGTTAATAGTTTCCTAGTGTCCTCTTAACATGGACAGATTTCAGCACTGCATTTCCCCATGGAAGGGAAAGATGGCAGACCCCACATTTAGCCCGTTCTTCCTTTCCTCGCCCTTCCCATGCTTTCCCTGGCTTCCAGCAGCCTTCAGTGCTGAGTTCCCATTCCCCATCTGCGAACAGCCCAACACCAGCTGCTGCCAGAGAAACTACACACGTGCCCAATCTGGTGGTCTCCATTTCAAAATCATTTTCTTTCAAGTATTAACACTTATCCTTCTAGACAGCTGTGGTTCCTGGTTATTCACACTCAATTTTCTCTGCAGTTCTCCTTTGTAGTTTTTATCACAACTGCACTCTGTTAACTTATTGATTTAGTCATTAAATAAACTAGGTGGAGGTCCAAAGAATAAAATCTGTATCACCCATCAGATTGGAATGCGTGGTACTTGCAAGAGTACCTGGCCTGTGCTGATCCTGACATCGCTGGCTGGATGAGTCAGGGGAAAAGTCCATATGCTATGTATCTCCTGGTTGCCCTCATTCTGGCTCTTCCTCGCCTCTATGGGGCGATTGCTGCATAATAAGACATGCCTCTCTGGCATAAGACACCTGATGAGTATAGGTATTTTTTAAAAGTTAAAAAGACTTGAATACATACGTAAGGCAAGAGGCTTGGTTCGCTATTCACCCCACAGATGCTGATCAAAAAGTGCAAAATTATTTTCAGGTTCTTGGGCCAGCCATCTGCAAGCGTGGTCCACACATTCTCTACCTCCGACCAGGCCAGCTCGTCACCATACTACATGCAGCAGACAAAACAGGCACATCAGTAATGACTCTTTAATAAACCCAGACTTGTCACACCATGAAATAGGAGACCATGACATTTTACAGACAGCCCTAATCTTTCCCACACTTTGGAAGAACAGTTATTTCTTTCAATAGATCTATATATCAACATCACTAATCAAATATGCTTTTAATTAAATTAAAAGTGACATATCTTATGAGAAGTTTGTTTGAAGAGAGGGATTTAGAATGCATCATTTGTGTTTGGTTGTCGTGGATTATCTAATCTCTGCATTTGCTTCTAACCAGCTTTCTCCTGACTAATTCTGGACAGCAATCGCTGACACACAGCCCAGCTTACCTTTGCCGTCATGTACATCAGATTGTTCAAGACCATTGCAGTGGCCTGTGGGGATCCCCAGCCTTCTCCCCGTAACCAGCGCCTGCTCGTCACCATGAGCTCTCGATCTTTTAAGGAATCATCTTCATCTTCGTCGCGTCGCCTTGCTGTGGGCAAAGGCTTCAGATCTACCAGCTCGATGTTGTTCATCCACGGTAACAGGTAGTGCAGCATGACCTGCCGCCCGGCAGGGTGCGCTGTCTGGATTCTCTGGCTTATCTCTAATGAAAAGCAAACCAAAGGAGAGAGCTGACACAATCTCAGTTCCCTTTGACCTATAATCAATGTCAACATCTCCCACTTAAAGACGAGGAAGCCAGACTTGATTCACTACACTCAACAGGTATGAGTGCTAGTTTTCCTTTTAGTAAATCTCACCTCAATGACATCATAAGGAAAATTAACAGCTGACATAAATGTCTGCACGCTGTTGGTGGGATTGGAAAATGGTGCATACTACATAGAAAGCAGTGTGGCAGTTCCTCAAAAAACTAAAAACAGATCTAGCGTACCATCCAGCAATCCTCCTGAGCATATATCCAAAAGCACTGAGGGCAGAGACTCAGATCTTCATACGGCCACGTTCACAGTGCTATTCTAGTACTGGGAGAAAGAAGTGGCAACAGCACAAGTGCCAACTGACAGATGAATGGAGGGACCGACAGAATGTGATACACATACGGTGAAATACCAAGCAGCCGTAAAAGAGAAGAGAATCCTGTCACATGCTATGATGTGGATGAGCCCGGAAGACACTATGGTAAGTGAAATAAGCCAGTCACGAAAATAAAAATACAGCGTGCCTCCACTTCCATCATGTATCTAGAGTAGAATGGTGACTACCGGCGGTTGAGAGGGGAGGAAAAGGAGGATGGCTGTTTAGCGGTTATAGAGTTTTGGTTATGCAAGATGAAAAAGTTCTAGAGATTTGCTTCACAGCAATGTGCACACACTTGAGACTTTTGAACTGTATACTTAAAAATGATTAAGATGACAATAAATAAAAATCTTTCTCTTCTGCCCCTTCTCTGCACTTGGCCTTCTGTATTAGGAGGCACGAATGTAGAAGACAAGTGATTTAGAAGCTGGCTTTGGAACAGTACGACCCTGCATCTGAATCCTCCAGCTCCATCATACACACACCACCCGATCCATGATTCCTTACTCTGTAAAAAGAGGAGAGCAAAATAGTTGCCTCACGGCATTATTGTGCCTCAGCCTCCCGGCAATTGGGACTACAGGCGTGCACCACCATCATTCCTGGCTTCAGTCTTGGCATACAGCTATGCTTGACTCTTTGCTTTACACAAAGGCCTATGAGTACACAAATCTTGCTACCTGTGATATGAAATATAAGACCTGGGGCTCTGAAAGCAGGTGGATGAGGACATCCTGACCAAGAAGGTCCTAGCGGGAGCAGGTGGCCCAGATGTGAATCCTGGGAGCACTCATGCTCACACGGATAGAAGGAACGAATCCACCAAAAGTGACAGAAAAGAAACGGCCCATCGTAGAAGAGAAAACAGGAAGCATTAAGTTTCTGGAAATCAGGAGAGGCCAGAATTTAAAGAAATATAAGAGAGCTAATACCAATGGCTGTGGAAAGCAGCAATGAGATTGAAGACCAGAGATGGAGATGAGATTTAGCAGTTAGAAGGCACTGGTGAGTTTACAGAAAGGAAACTAACCCCAGTGGAGTACACAGCCATTTGTGAAGACCCGAGGCAGGCTCAGGGCTCAGGACACAGGGAGGGCGGATGTGGATTCTGAAGGCAAGGTGTGGTGCACAGGAGGAGCCCAGGGAGTGAGGGAGGAGGAGGAGGAGGAGGATGTGAAGAGCCAGGCAGCCAGTGACATTTCAAGTGTGCTGTGCTGGTCCTGAAGAAAGGAAGGAGTAGGGCCCCCACATTTTCTTTTTTTCTTTTCTTTTCTTTTTTTTTTGGCACAAGGGATTGAACCCAGAGGCATTCTACTTCCATGTTACACCCCCGGCCCTATTTTTTATTTTTAAGCAGGGTCTAGCTAAGTTGCAGAGGCTGTCCTTGATCCTGAGATCCTCCTGTCTCAGCCTCCCCAGCCCTGGGATTATAGGTGTGCACCACCACGCCCAGCTGCCCCCACACTTTAAAGGAAGTACAGTTCATGTCGAAATCTGTACCTCTATAGTTAAATCCGATAAACATTGCTCTCATCTCACCTTGGGAACAAGTGAAAAAAGTACACTGAGCAGGGTTAGGTTAGCCATAGGATTCATTCGGCTTCATACACTAATACTTCCATGTAGGGAGAAAGAATTTTAAGCAAAAAAGTTAAAATTAGTAGACGCTAGCCGGGCGTGGTGGCACACGCTTGTAATCCCAGTACTCTTGGAGGCGGAGACTGGAGGATCCGGGTTTGCAGCCAGCCTCAGCTCGCTCTCTCTCCCTCCCTCCCTCCCTCCCTGTCTCTCTCTCTCTCTCTCTCTCTCTCTCTCTCTCTCTCTCTCTCTTCTTGTGAGGCCCTCTGCAACTTTGTGAGACCCGGTTTCAAAATAAAGTATAAAAAATAGGGCCGGGGATGTAGTGCGGAGGTAGAACGCCCCTGGGTTCAATCCCGGTACCGCAAAAAAAAAAAAGTAGACGCTAAGCAAAGCACAAGAGTGTCTAGAGCTGGAACTGAAGGAAATGTGACAAGGAGACTGAGCTGTGGGCATGGTCTACGCCTGTGTCAGAGGCCACCCTACCCCATGACACGGTCTCAGAGAGCCAGTATTGAGAGTTCTTATTATAGAAAAAAATTCTCTTAAAAACATGTTTTGTAGGCCGGGCGTGGTGGCGCACACTTGTAATCCCAGTACTTTGGGAGGCGGAGACCGGAGGATCCGGGTTCGCGGCCAGCCTCAGTTCGCGCATGCACGCGCGTGTGCACACTCACTCTCTCTCTCTGTCTCTGTCTCTGTCTCTCTCTCCTTAGTGAGGCCCTCCGCAACTTCGTGAGACCCGGTCTCAAAATAAAGTATAAAAAATAGGGCCGGGGGCGTAGCGCGGAGGTAGAACACCCCTGGGTTCAATCCCCGGTACCGCAAAAAAAACCCCAAAAAACATGTTTTGTTTTGATTGACCTCAAATTTAATATATTTAAAACTTTCCAAAAACAGGTTTTTAGAAATGACTGCAAAAGAAAAACTAACCAGTTCAGTGATCATACCTGAGAATATGGCCAGAGTGAGCTCAGGGTATGCCCGTGCTAATTCCTCAGACAACTGATAATAGGAAACAGAATACAGATGCGGCAGAGGAGACAGCTGGCTGAGGACTCCGTCTGTTCTCTGAACCTCCAATTTGTGAGCATAGCGAAACATCTTCGGTTCCAGAATCTACAGGAATGTAGTTCCATCAGCTTAAGTTAATATTTTATGGGTCCTCTAAAGTTCAGCTATAATTTAAAAACAAAACAAAACAAAACTTCTCCCAAGAAACATTCCAGTTTAAAAATTATGTTGTTATGCATATTATAAAGCATGCTAATTTCTAATGCCATAAAATGTTTACAAAAGACTAAAACTGTTCAAAAGGATTTTTGTTCCTCGTGTTTAATGCCAGTGATAGGACTTAGTAGCACAGTAAAAAAATAACTTCAGTAACTTAATGTAAAATTAAGAAAAAGTTTTACCACTTCTCTAGCTGAAAATTATGATAATACAGAGTATATAAAAGTGAAAACAAAATTTTTTAACAGATCTTGGTTAATCACAGATCAAATATGGGCTATAAACTAAAACTTCTTTTGACTTCTAAACTATGTAAAAAGCTATACCATTAACTTTCCTCATAATTAATAAAGGCACTAGGGTATAATTCCTAAAATGGTCCTACCAGATGGTACCACTTCCAAGATTTTAGAAAAATAAGCATCTGCTTGAATCTTACTTTTAGCTCCTGATTAAGATCAAAGAACTTTGCCTTATTATCAATTAGTTAAATACTGTATGATAACGTTACCTCCTCAATCTAATTACTTTTCACATGACTCTCAAAACAAACACTCAATTCACATTATTCTCATCTGCTAAATAGAAAGTTACTTGCATACATCAGTCCTGACTAGTCAATATTTATAAGTACTTTCATACACATAAACAATAACATATATAATCTTTCAATAATACACTTCTGGATAGTTTGTATTATTTATAGATTTTAAATATCCATATTATCTTTGTCTTCTATTGCTAATGATAATCAGATACTATTCTTCACTGTTAAAAATAAAGTTAAATATTAGCATTAGTATGCTTTAGTGGCAAGAACAAATTATTGGGTTTCATTAAATCCTGAGTAAAAAATATTTTAATTAACAACTGGGTACAAACCTGTAACAGTTGCATAGCAACTTCATAGATACTTCTAGAAGAATCAGCTGCTTTAAACAGTATCAGATTCAGGAGCATCACTGTGTCACACTGATAATCCCTAGGGAAACATTTCTCAAGTGAGGTAAATGACAATGTTCGGAGGCTTTCACAGAAGTGGATCAACAGGATATACAAAGGACAAAAGCTGACTGTGAATTATAAGCCGGGGGTGGGATGAGGGGTTCTTTTTTAAGGAAACAGATACAACAAGTGATTCATGGTAATCATTGTTCCTTATTGGTTAAATTCCACTAGAATTTAAGGAAAGAAAATAGAAGTTTCTTAGTATTTCTGACTTCAAAAGAAAACATTTTCTTAAAAAAATAAAACCTAACTATCCTGGTGTGGTGGTGCACACCTGTAATCCTAGTACTTGGGGGTTTGGGACAGGAGGATCACAGGTTCGAAGCTAACATATGGCAACTTAGCAAGGCCCTACTTCAAAATAAAAAATAAAAAACACATGGAGATAGAGCTCAGTGGTAGAATACCCCAGGATCAATCCCCAGTACTACCACCAAAAAGAACAAAAAAAAGGAAGAAAGAATCAAAATCTAACTAAAATATGAGAGACTGTGTGGAATACCTGTTCTGGAACACATTAGCGATGGCTTTAAAGCAGCCCGCGGCCACCCTCCTGGAGCCGGTATAGCAGCGGTCCACAGCCCAGTACATCAGGTTGCTCTGATCAGGGTTCAGCTCCAACAACAGTGTGACCGCTTCGCAGCCCAAATGATGAACCTGAGCAAGGCCGCAGAACGGCCAGGGAGGGGAAAGGCGCTTATTAGGGAACTGTCGGTTGCACTACGTTTTTACTAGAGCAATAGAGCACATACATTCATTGTCTTTAGTCACAAAACTCAATCTCCTTTTGTTCAAATCCTCCTCAGTTTATCCAGACAGCAGAAAGAACAACGTGGCCACCCGATGCTTGGTCTCTTGTTTTCCTACACAAGAGGCTTGAGTAGGATTCTCTTTTCCAACAAGAGCCCTGAAGGCGGTGCATGAATACGAATGATGATTATGTACTTTCAGAAAAAGGAGTTGCTAACCTCTCAGTTATTTTTATTAAACTTATTATTATTTGTGATAACCCAATAGAAACTGAGGGGAAAACACAAGTCCTGTTTTCAATTGAAGTCTGTGTGTACAGTAGGGGAGTGTGGAGGGCAAGGAGTGGGGGAGGGGAGGGAAGGGGAAGAAAGAGTGATTAGCTGGAGGGTGGTCAATAAACTAAAACCAGATAACAAATAAAGCAATTCTTCCACTGGGCCCAAGGCATTCTATATTGAAACTTCATCTGCAGACTCCAAACTGTATTGAGATACACACACACACTCTCAGGGAAAGTAAAATTATTCATATGAGTAATAAACATGAATTACAATATTTTAGATTATAATATCCAACTTAATTTTATATAATATGCTTTTTGCACATTATCCTATCTTATTTAAAAAATGGCTTATTTTCATTGGGCATACATGAACTCTGAATAATGCAATGACAATTTATTATGACATTTTAAGGAAATGGCCATAATTACCTTTTTGTCCAGAGAGTCCAAAATGTTATCCAGCCATTTGTACAAATAGCCATCTGATGAAAGTCCTACATTATCTGCAACAGGGCCACAACAGAGTACAGCAGACATAGCCTTCAAACAATAATATTAGAATTACACTTAAAACATTTAAGAGGGTGAATCTTGGTTGCTTAATGAGAAGAGGCAAGATATGTTTACTCATGTTTATCTAGCCACAATAGCTTTCATTTTTTATTCTTTATAAGAAAAGTATAATAATAACTTTTAAAACTAGGAAATTTATTAGAAACAAGTAAATATCATCACACCAAATCAGAAATGGAATTTAAACAATACTGGAAGAGAAGATAAAAAGATCACGAGGAAATACTTAGGCAAGAAAAACAATAGGGTATTCCTTGGAGGTAGTCCTTAGTTCTTTAAGAAAATGGTGATTATATTTTGATAGGTTCTGAAACTCTTTTGCATTGTATTTTATGTACTTAAAGGTATGGTGTGTTTCAATGTGGCAGACAAATATATATGGTAATACTCTAAGGTACTCTGAAGAAATCTTTATCCTGCTTATGATATTATATAGGAAAAGACATAAAAATATTTAACTCTGCTCTTAACATAAGAAAAAAAGAAAGATTCTAAGTAAATACCTTTAATGCACAGTATTGGTGTCTATTAATTTGCATATTCCTATCACTGTATCTGTCCAAGGGCGTGAACATGATGCTGAAAGGCCCCGCCCAGTGACTGAACAGCATAAATAGACTGTGACGAAGGCTCTGTTGAGGGAAAATACTCCTTCTCTGGTGCACTGTCGATAAAAACACATGGAAAATTTTAATTCCATTTCTTTTTATGTGAACACGCATGCCCACCTTTTATTGAATATATAAGTTTATAAAACAGAAAACAGAAGTTTTCATGTGAAGCTGCCCAAAACTTCCACAGTAACTGGGGTCATTTATATACATGCGAGTCATAGAAACGGTGTCAAGGCAGGCGGCCTGGTGCAGGGAGGCTGGCATGGGGCTTCCTACTTGAATTCTCCTGAATCTGAGACTCCTTCCCAGGCTGTTACCAGCCATATGGTAAAGTTGGCGGAGACACTGACACGAACACACCTGGGGAACTCGGTTCACTGATAAATGGGGGCTTTGGACTAGCTAAGTGCTATTTAAACTTCGTATTTTCTCAGCAAGAAAGCTGTCTTTATAAAGGGAACCTTGCAAGGAATCTTGGCAGAGGAAACAGATGGAAGGGCGTGTGAAGCCTGGTGCCCAAACCCATTCTGCTGCCTTCTCTTCAAGGCACCAGAGAGCCTCCGGGCTCTCAGAAATGACGCCATTTGAGGGCCGGGCGTGGTGGCACACACTTGTAATCCCAGTACTTGGGAGGCGGAGACCGGAGGATCCGGGTTCACCGCCAGCCTCAGCTACTTAGTGAGGCCTCCACAACTTCGTGAGACCCGGTTTCAAAATAAAGTATAAAAAATAGGGCCAGGGGTGTAGCTCGGAGGTAGAACGCCCCTGGGTTCAATCCCCGGTACCGCAAAAAAAAAAAAAAAAAAAATGGCACCATTTGAAAACTACTGGTTTAGATGATCTTTTCCACTTTGAAGTTTTATCCTATAAGTTCTCTGCATCAATCTTTGTTGAAAAAAGTCACCAGTCACAATAAACCAAGGGGAAGTTGTGGAGAAGTGCAGACTAATAGACTAAATCATACTTTTACATGTGAGCTTCAGAATGGACAATCTGGAGTAAAAAATGCACTTTTCCTCTAAATAACATTATTTTCCTTCCACAAATCAAAACAGGGCTCCTGCACTTGAAATGACACACATAATTATGTGCTTAAATGATCCCGTTATAAAACACAACCCATACTCTTTAAAAACCACTGTTGAAAGCCGGGCGTGGTGGTGCACGCTTGTAATCCCAGTACTTGGGAGGCAGAGACCGGAGGATCTGGGTTCACAGCCAGCCTCAGCTACTTAGTGAGGCCCTCCGCAACTTCGTGAGACCCGGTTTCAAAATAAAGTATAAAAAATAGGGCCGGGGGTGTAGCTCAGAGGTAAAACACCCCTGGGTTTAATCCCCGGTACCACACACACACACACAAAAAAAACGCTCTTGACATATACTGTTTAAAGTAACAAAATAACCTTAGTACTTTATTTATTCTTTGGCACTGGGGATTGAACCCAGGGGTGTTCTACCTCCGAACTATACCCCAGCACTTTTTATTTTTTATTTTGAAACAGGATCTCGCTAAGTAGCTGAGGCTGCCCTCAAACCTGCAATCCTTCTGTCTCAGCTGCCAAGTATTGGGATTACAGGCATATGCCCATGCCTTAGTTTTTTATTTTTCAGAAAAAAAATTATTTCTGCATATGCAATATACAAAAGGCTCATAGTCACATTTTTATGTCTTACTCTTGTAAAGAATTTATGACTTTTTTTTTTAATGGTACTGGGGATTGAACCCAGGGTCATTCTACCTCAGAGTTATACCCTCAGCCCTATTTTTTTTTTTGAAACAGGGTCTCCCTAAATTGCAGAGGGCCTTGCTAAGTTGTTGAGGCTGGCCTTAAATCTGTGATCCTTGTCTCTGTCTCACAAGTACTAGGACTTAATCCAATAATACTGTTTCCTTGTTATATTTTATATCTATGGCATATACTCTTTTATTATTCAAAAGTATCTTGTTAGTTTTGTTATTGTTTTGGTGGTACTGGGGGTTTAACCCAGGGGCATTCTACCTCCGAGCTACACCCCCAACACGTTTTAATTTTTGTTTTGAAACAGGGTCTTGCTAGGTTGCTGAGAGTCTCCCTATACTGCCGAGGCTGTCCTTGAATCTGGGAGCCTCCTGTCTCAGCCTTCCAAGTACTGGGCTTACAGGCGTGAGCCACCATGCCTGGCTTAATTTTATTTTCAATCATCATTTGGAGCATTATACTCTGCTCATTGTATCTAGGACAAACTTGTCCAGAGAGCTTATTCTAATTGATTTCTTAAGAATTTCAAATCAGTGTTTTGACCATGAAAAATCTGTGCTGGCTTGCTTTTTGATTTCTAATCACTGGCACTAATTGAGAGAGAAAACAATCTCCTGCCATTTGTGGTATGTTGACATTTTTCTAGGATTTTTACAAGTTGCTTTATGAAGTTAGAAAAAATATGATGGTCCCCTAGTATTCGATAGTGCTTTAAGAAACTGAAAAGCATACCTGGAACATTCTGAATGATATTCGCCACTAAGGCACTAAAATGGCATCGTATGTCCTTCAGCGTGTCGGAGTCCTTTTCGTTTTCTGCTTCCAGGAGTTGTCTGGTTAAATCCACATACTCCAACAAAGTGTTGTTGAGGAAGTGTGTCTCATTATCGAGGCCACCACTTGCACTGAAAACAATGACAGAAATAAATGATAAAACACGACTTCATTACTCAAATTCAAACAAATCAGCTGGGCGTGGTGGCGCACGCTTGTAATCCCAGTACTTGGGAGGCTGAGACAGGAGGATCGCAGGTTCGCAGCCAGCCTCAGCTACTTAGTGAGGCCCTCCACAACTTAGCAAGACCCTGTTTCAAAATAAAGAATAAAAAATAGGACTGGGGGTGTAGCTCAGAGGTAGAATGCCCCTGGGTTCAATCCCCAGTATCAAAAAAAAAAAAAACCACCAAATTCAAACAAATCCACAGTAATCAAATCAGAATAATATATATTAAACTTTGCACAGTCATGGCAGTATACACCTGAATATACAAAAATTAAACAAACATGATTTTGGCTTACTTAAATGGTGATTCTTAATCAAGGAACTGCTATTTCAATTTATATCATTCAATTCCATATCTAACTTTGATCAATTATTATAAGTACTAAATATCATTTCCAGTTTGTTAAAATACACAGCTTTTTGATATGGAGACAGGAAGCTCCTGGAAGGAGGAGGGGAGTGTAGAAAGCAGAGGGGAGACTCGTTCTGCTCATGTCCACAGCCTCCGCACCTATTCAGTCTGCCGCCTTCAGCATAATCATGTCCATGAGATACTGATTATACCCAGCAACCTCCTGGAATAAATATTATTGAGAACACAAAAATTTGAAGAGAATTCTAGTAAGAGTGGGGTAGAATGCTGGGTTTCAAAGCTTTTTAGATCTATGGAGTTGCCTCAAGAATCTCTGCGATGAGGCAGGGAATCTGTGCCTGGAACCCACACCTGGCCGGGGCACAAGTGGTTAGAGTTAGAAGTCCTGGCCTGGTGCTTGCTCCATCAATAACCGGGCATGCCTACAGTACCCACATCTGATTCTAGTATGAATGTAAGCAAGTTACTATGCCTACAGTACCCACATCTGATTCTAGTACGAATGTAAGCGAGTTACTATGTATGAAACAACCTAGTAAAGGGTAACTCCTATATAAACTCAGAGCTAGTACACTGATGTGTATTAAAGATAGCTTTCCTTGCAATATTTGAAAAGTACTTCTAATATGTATTATTCTAAAAACAAAAAATTCTTTTTGTACTAGTTGTAAGTAGCTTGCTCTCTCTCTTTTTTTTTTTTTTTTTTGTAATGGGGATTGAACCCAGGGGTGTTCTTCCTCTAAGATACACCCTCAGCCCTTTTTTTATACAGAGACCCTAGAAATAGGGTCTTTCTAGAGAGACCCTAGAAATAGGGTCTTGCTAAGTTGCTGAGGTTGACTTTGAACCTGAGATCCTCCTGTCTCAGCCTCCCAGGTACTGGGATTACAGGCATGTGCCACTGTGACCAGCTTTTGAATAGACCTTTACAAACATCTTGAACCCATGAAAACAAGAGTTAGGAGTCGCAATGTTACTACAATGTATTGAAAATATTATTCTACAACAATAAACAGGTGTTCAATGAATGAATTCATGACCAAATTTTCCCCTTCCTTGAATGGATGTTTTTTAAATTCTGGGTCATGACTTACTAGTGGATGGGAAACCAATTTAGTAGACTGCAATATACACCAGAATAAAACATCCATTCATTTCACAAATATTCACTGAAGAGCTACTATATGAACCAGGCATATTGGATTCACTGAATAAGCAAAGATCCTCAGTCTGGCATTTACAATTTAATTTTTTTCTTAACCAGGAAATAAAAAAATCCCTAATAATGATAATCTTTTATTAATCCCTCTTATGAAAAAGAACCAAAACATACATCATTATTAAAAAACCATCACTACTCAATAGTGAGTATACCTTTTATAGTTAAAATTTAAATATACCAACATTTTGCAGCTCCCTAAAACATTACCATTACTCATTAATATTACATTAGGAGAAATCTTTAATGTAAAGTTTCTTAATTTACTAACATTACATTAAAAGGAGACAAAAAGGAAAAGATTTGAATATGGATTAGCTTATTTTTGCATCAAGCCCACAAATTTCAATTTTACTTTTCCTAACTTGTTTTACTTTTGTGTTGAAAACTCAAGAGAATCATGTTTCATTTTATCATTTGCTTTTCATATATTATGAATGGAAAGTAAATCATTAGTTTTAAATTCTCTTTCATTGAAGTTCTCTTTTGAAAGCACCTGTCAAAAGTATTCAGTGCTAAACATGAAAGGTGTTGGGGTCACTAAGAAGTCATTAGGAAGAATGCTAACATGATAGTGCTATGCACAGTTACTGCTCTTGTTCAATTATTAACACACTGTTTTCCTCATGATTTCTTTTCAGTTACCTTTTTTGGACAGTCACACCCATTATTTTTCTCCTTTAATGGTCAGGCAAGACCCTTACCCTCCTAAGGAAATGGCTGATGGAGTTTTTCTCATGGATCTGGTCTTGGCATCAAGAAGCCTTTACTCGAGCAGTAACTCCATTTTGTATGGAATATGGTCGAACAGTGGAAAACATAGTTATGAATTATGCTTATAATTAAACAATTTCATCATTTTTCCCAGCAGGCTGGAATAAATTTGCTAACCTTTTAATATTTAGCCTTTGAACATATGATATTTTTCAAGCCCAGAAGAAAGAAATCTTTGTAATGAAGTAAAAAATGGATTAGATTTGCCAGGGCCTAGAAAACTAGGTTCCGACAAAAGATGAAAATCAGAGGAATAGCTGAGCGTCGTGGCACACGCTTGGAATTCTAGGACTTGGGAGGCTGAGACAGGAGGATTGCAGGTTTGAGGCCAGCCTCTGCAACTTAGCAGGGCCCTCCACAACTTAGTGAGACCCTGTTTAAAAATAAAAAATAGCCAGGCGTGGTGGCGCACGCTTGTAATCCCAGTACTTTGGGAGGCGGAGACC
>PVJS01001422.1:60265-98367 GCA_004027185.1 Glis glis | reverse complement strand
TGGTGTGTGTGTGTGTGTGTGTGTGTGTGTGTGTGTGTGTGTGTGTGTGTTACTGGGGATTGAACCCAGAGGCATTCTACCTTTGAGCTACACCCCCAGCCCGATTTTATTTCTTATTTTGAAACAGAGTTTCACTAGATTGATGAGACTCTCATTACTTACGGAGGCTGTCCTTGAACCTGCGATCCTCCTGTCTCAGCCTCCCAAGTACTAGGATTACAAGCATGCGCCACCATGCCCGGTTTTGGATCACTTCTGAAATAAATACTTGGAATCCTCATCTCAGAGTCTGCTTCTAGGAAAACTACACTAAGGTAAGTCCTTGCCTAAGACTGCATAGTTATCAGGAGGAGAGCCGAGCTGCAGACTCAAGCCATCTGATTCCAGAGCCTGTGAATCTAATCACCATATCCTGATTCCTTCCTTTATTTATTTTTTTATTCTATCCCTTATATTAATAATAACATTTTTTTCTGAATGTGTCAAATTATAGTCTAAAAAAGTGGTTGCTTTGCTTAAAAAAATCTTTATCCTGATAACCCAATTGGATAAGGCTAGCAATCACTTTCAGATTGAAATTGTAGCTTATAATGACAAATTTATTATAGCTGTGAAAAAACATGTTCCCACAAGTCTATAACTGAGCATTAATGGATACACTGTATGCTATGAGTCATGACAGGAAGAGGGGCCAAGGTGGATTTATGATGTGAGTGTTCTTTTGTTAAGTTAAAAACAAACTTACTGGAAAATCTTGGTGAGATTATGAAATTGAGAAAAAAGCAGGACAGTGAAGTCCCAGAAAGGATAGAAATCAGGACACCTTTGGGGAACCAAGAGCCAGAAACTAAGGGGCAATCTTCTCAAGGTGCCCTAATCAGTTGATTCCATTTCAATCATTCTCCATCTTGGTGAAGAGTATATTCTAGAGGCATGGAAGGTCTGATTGGCTGCATTGAGACAGAGAATGTGGAGAACTTACACGGGCAATGGGGGAGATGCTGTTCCCCCAAACAGACTTTTCTAGAGGAAGGATTCTGAGCAGTGAAAATAATAAGTGCTATTGAGGAAGAGAAAAATAAAATGTCTGCCAAGTAAAGGAAAGGCAAGAGAAGAGGGCAATGGCAGCACACAGAGGAGACAAGGAAGGCATCCTTCAAAGAAAAGAATGAGGCTCTTCCCAGCTTCCCACGGACCACACAACCTGGTCCGTTATCCTCTGACCATCTCCTGCAGTTCTTCCGTTGCTTCTCTCTGCTCCCGACACACTGGTTTTCTTGTGTTCCTCTCTCGGGCTGGGTACATTGTTGCTTCAGTATCTTTGCACTTACTATTCCCATTTCTGGAACAGCATCCCCTCAGAGGTCAGTATTATTGGTCCTTTCGTTCCCTCAGGTTTTACCTTCTAAGAGATATCTTCTCTGACTACCCATTCCTATTGCTTCCTACCCCCTCCCCTGCCTTATCTCCATTTATAGTAAATATTATCATCATCTAATAATGCATATTTATTTGTTTGGCATATGTCTCCTTTCATGAGAATATAAACTCCAGGAGAGCAGAGATTCTGTAACCTCAGTTTCTAGAATTTTCTCCAACACAGAGCAGATGATCGATCACTGAATGAATGATAAGTGACAGAGTTGAACATCAGGCTTCAAAAGCAACTCAGAGGAGCTCAGAGCTGAGGTCTAAGGCAGGTGAGAGGGGCCAGAGCACGTTCAGTAGAGATCTCTGTGGGAAATAAACCAAGAGGACCTTCTGCCCCTCCAACCACTGCACGTGACGGGGAAGCCACAGGCAGATGGGGACTCATGAAGGATGGCATTCCAGTTTCCATGTAAAATTTTACTCTATCCATGTTTTGATTGTTTCCTGATAAGGTTTAGTTTTATAACCTTGTGCTTAAATAATGGCATCAATATAGAGTAATAACAGTAACCCCAAGAGGAGTGGCTGGCATGACCATCTGCTATTTCATGCATTTCCAGGGGCTCTTGGAGGGTGGGATGAGTAGGTCGGCAAGGGCAGGAGATGAAACCAAGAAACTCATCAAAGGGAGAACTGGACTCGGTCTTACTCAGATGAAAAATAATGCTCACTGATCTTGACCATCCACTTTCCACATGGACTCTGTCCTCTTAGAGTTTCCAAATACAAACAGGTCATTTATACTTATTTTGCAAGTCACCAGGCAGTAGTATTAAGCCTTTTTTTTTTCTTCTGATTTGGATACAAATCTTGATACACTGGGGGGACACTGGGAATTAAATCTAGGGGCATTCTACCTTTAAGCTACGTCCCCAACCCTATTTTATTTTATCTTATTTTTGAAATGGAGTTTCACTAGATTGTTGAGAGTCTCATTACTTGCTGAGGCTGTCCTTGAATCTGCCATCCTCCTGTCTCAGCCTCTCAAGTACTAGAATTACAGGAGTGTGGCACCACACCTGGAATCTTCCTCCAATTTTTCTGAGATCAAGTAAGAATGACTTAGTCAAGTTTGAGAAATGATGAAAGCTGAGTATATATAATAATTGATTTAATAACCACTAAGATATGATAGTTAACATTTACTGAGCAGTTAAAATGTACCAGGCACTATGCTATGTGGGTGTGGTTAACAAAATGATCTCATTAGTCCAACTTACATTTCAATTTCAGGTCCATATATATTCACCAGGCCCTGTGCCATGCAGTGGATATACAGGATAAATCACACTTTCTATCTTCAGTTTTCTTTTGTGTTAGATTAGTTCATTTGATGTAAATGAAAGAGTATGGGAAAGCTCCATGACATGTGGAGACACGTGCACCCACATTGTTTTCTGGGCACACAAAGCCCTTCACGCTGGCTCTGTACTTGTCTGTCTTCCTCACCTCATGGCCTATTTTCCCATGAATTGTACCCTAACCCTGCACATTTCTAAATAAGCCACATAGTCTCCTATCCTTAGGTCTTTACACAAGTTCTTCCTTTTGCTTTGGTAATTCCCTGGCCTGTCTGCTGAGTTCCAAATGCCCTTCAAAACATTCCCAACATCAACTCTTTTGTGAGGTTTGCCTTGAAACTCCATCTCCTGCCTCATCCTCTAGGATCAGTGAGCTGAGCTATAGTTGTGGACATCTTTTGTTTCTGTCTTTTCCAGTGTCTAGCTGTCTTTCTCTTGGAAACAGTGCTTACGTTTCATTGAGGAAATCACTCTTCCCATTTTTAGTCAATAAGCGTTGAGGGTGGGGTAGATCCCACCTCTTGCTCCACAGGGCAAGTACTTTATCTTAAGGTCCCAGCTCAGAGTCCCAGTAAGTGGCTCAGGGATGGGCACATGACTCCCCCTGACCAAAGAGAACCTGCTTCAGGACTTTTGTTGGAGCTGTTGAGAAAGAGGCTCCTGATTTCAACTGAGGTTGCTAGGATAGCAGGCAAACCTGGGGTCATCGTTGACCCATGTGAGGAGAGACTGCCTGAGAAAGAACTCAACACAGAAGATGCAGAGCTAAGGAGTTGAATAAGTAACAGTTCTTTTATTTACATGTTAAATTGTTTTGTTTATTTTTATACTTTTTGGTGCATTGTAATGATGCATCATAGAGAGGTTCAAAGTGATACATTCATACATGTACACATTACTTGGTTTATTTCCCTTCCCATCCCACCCCACTCCCCCAAAGAGAGGGATAGATTTCTTAAGTTCTGGATCCAGCTTTGAACTGCTTGAATAGTTATTGTAGATAGCTCAGCTTTTTCTTGTTGAATAAACGAATCAATAAATGAACCAATACATTTCCTTTCCTTCAAAGTAATTTGAGTTGGATTTCAGTCATTTACAAATGAGCAGGAACATTCTGTTAAATATATCCCTCCTCAATGTTATATGTTAAGTAGACAGATGGATAGATAGGGATAGATAGATGGATAGATAGATGGATGGATGGATAGATAGATAAATAGATAGATAGGTAGATGTTATAGACAACAATCAGTATTGCTTCCCCTATACTGGACATCAGCTCTCCCACAAAACCATGAGGTTCTTAAGAAAGGAATATTTTATGCCTCAGTAGATCTTTAGTGTCCTGGTACCTCTTTAGTACTTAGCATAGTGTTTTTTGAATGAACAAAAGAGTGAGTTGTTCTTTTCTATGTGTAATGACATAATAGAATGCAGCAGAACCTAACATGATTATAGGTAATCCCAAGGACTTTTCTAGTCATACTTAATGCATTTATGTTATATGGGTGTTATATGGTTAATGCATTTATGTTATACAGGGTTAGCCTTATAATCTCCTGGTGGGAAGTATTAAGATGACCATACCTCTCATTTCAACACCTTCTGTTGATGAGAGAAAATTCCTGCCTTTAGAGTTATAGCACCATGTGATATAGGCCATAAGTCAGTATAATAGTAACAAAATCTATATGATACTTACTATGTGCCAGGCTCTGTTTCAAGTACTTTCAAAGAATCAACTCATTTAACCCTCCTGGCAACTTTATGAAATAGATACATTTGGGAAAACAAAAGCAGAGAGAGATTCACAATTTGCCCAAGTTTGGGCAGGTAGCACATGGCAGGCCCTCCCTACAGTAAAGGATCCAGTCAGGACTGATGGGGAGCAATCAAGAGAAGCTCCTAGAACATGTCTTTGCTGAATAGAAGAAGAAGAATATGAAGGAAAGATTTTGTTCTATAGAAAAGAAAGCAAAAGTTTGGATTCTGTTTCACTTGAATATTCAGGGCCAGCTTTTTGCAAAGTTAGGAATTCTGAGTTTGTCATTGGTACCTACTATCAGCTTCCCTTTTCAATGCCCAACTTTTATGGTCTTTGCCCTCCCCCACACCTCCCCTGTAGCCCAGAGCCTTCTATGTCTTCACAGTTTGGACACTGATTCCCCAAATCCATAATTCTAGTCCCATGCTTGATTGAAATACCCCGCCTCCCTCCCTGCTCCTGAGGCCTTGGGCACTAATAGTAATAACTATTAGTACGTTAATCATTTCTTCCTTTTAATGTGTTGCCCTTTCTAAGGGAGTATTGAGATTTTAAATAGAAGACTCTAGAAACTAATAAAAACCTTTAGTCAAAGGAATATTTTGTCTCTGAACTTTTCATGTAATTATAGGCAGGGAGGTACCAAGTAACTTGCATTCCTCTGATAAGAAAATAATTATGGGTGAGAGCAACAGAATGCTTACTATGAGCAAACCTCTGAGTCTAATGTTTATGTGCTGTGGCAGAGATTATTAATTCCCCCTCAATACCTGCTACTCAATTAATTGTGTCCATACTAAAATAAGTCCTGTTTTTTTAGCTGTGCATATATCTGGCTGAAATAATAATAATAATAATAATAATAATAATAATAAGTCCCCAGCTTCCCTTGCTGTTGGAGTTGCCACATGCTTAAATTCCAGCCAGTGGAATACAAACTCAGGAGCACCACATGTAACATCTGGCAAGTGTCCTGAAGGAAAAAGGCATCCTTAATGTCCTCTTCCTTCCTGCTGACTCTTCTGTACACATGATAGGGATGCTCCAACACCTGTCTTGGACCATGAGTTTTGCCGTCATGTGCTGGGATATCAGTCCACCATGCTGAGCTTCTCCTAAATTCACTAAACATATAAGTTTCTCCTCCTCCCTTGAGGGTCACAGGAAAGTCAGGAGTGTTATTCTAATAGAAGTTCTTTAAATGGAAACATTAGAATGGGAAATCAATATTACCTAGTAATTGTATTTTTTTAAATCTCACTTTCTCTTTGGGAAACTAAAGTTAAGTAATATACCAACTGTAAATCTAGGACTGTAGTTCATTTCATCCTGACTGTAAGACCTGTGTGCTTAACCACTATACCATAGCACACCAGGTTACCATTAGAGGTGTTCTGGTAAATACTTAACGAGCTGGGGGTGGGAGGAAGAAGTCTGATTTTTCTTGTCAGCTGATTCCTTGGTGTAAATATTCCCACTCAGCCAATTTCAAGCTGTCAACGGCTCACCAACTGGCTCGCAAAACTCCTGAAAAGTTAACAATCTGCTCTTGTGAGCTTATATGAACCAGCTCCAGCACATCTGTGAAATGTACTTAACTGAACCTAAGAGAAGTTCCAGGCCAACTGCAGGATGTCTCCGGCTGTCCTTCCTAACACCCAGGTTTTGTGGCTTTGGCTCCAGTTTCTGTGACACCATTTCAGAGCAAGCAGAACACCTCCTGCACTCACGCAGTGTAGGGCATTCAGTGATTAAAGAGTAACAGCTTGACCTGTGGCCTCTGAGGGACATTAATGGAGCGCCATGGAAGTGTTATCACTTCCCTGTTTCTCTTCCATCGATCCATTTCCGGAGAGACCACAAGTAGCAAGGGACTCTTCTGGCCAACAAGTTTCAAATGTTCCTCTTGCCGACAAAGTACTAAGAATACTGTCGCTGGAACTGAGGGAATAGTTCTGCAGAGAAAGTCAGGCCAGAGCAATTGGGTTTGAGAGAGAGACAGAGAGAGAGGACACTCTATTGTCACAAATCCACAATCAGCATCTTGCAGGAGGGATATGATCGTTCCTATGGGGATCAGTGGATAAAGACGTAGAATTTAATAAGAGCTATAATTTGGGTAAGTGCTGGTGGGGAAGATTAAAACTCTTTAATAAGGTGTCTGTGGTGACAGGGGCATTGTGGGGCACACAGGTGGATGGAACCTACTCGAGAAAGTTCTCTTCCTCGCTACATCCTTAAGAAGGACTGGGAACTCTCATCAGAGCCCACTGTACATCCTTTGTAGAGTGTGGATGGTGAGTTTATGCCACAGCTATAAATAGTTCTGCTAACATATCAAGTTGAGTTACTCTCAATAAATCACTTTTTTAACTACACATATTCCTGCTCTAGAGAAGCTCTTCTGCTTTTCTGAAACCAGATTCTGGACCTAGAGAACCCTGTGGGAGAATAAGAGTCCAGATTTTCCATGTGAGCAAAACAAGGCAGTCAGCCCCAGCCCAGAATTCTCTCAGCAGAGGCCCAGCCCCGTCCGCCTGCATTACATAAGCAGGACGCTGTGGTCTGGCTCTGTTCTTCACACCTCTCTGCCCCCTATGAGAATCGATTCCAAGGGCTTAGTGTTTTTGATACAGATCACTTGCTTTGAATTTGTTTTATTGTTCCTGAGATTGAAATTGCACAACCCATGCTCTTCTGTACAGATTGTCTTATGTTTTTCTTCTCCAATTATAGAATTGTAGACTTCTTACATGGAAGTATTGGAGAGTCAAGGTCTTGCCCTCCAGTTCCACGAGGTCCCTATTGGTGAAGCCCACCCATCTATCAGTCTGCGGATGAGCTCTAGGCGGTCCACAAACTCCTGACTTGAGCAGATCATGTCACTGTGTTCAGTTTGGTAGTGAGCCTATCAGAGTCTGAAGGGACTCTATGACCTCTAAATATTAAGATCTGCTGACATGCTCCTACTTTTTGGAAATTTTAAGCATTGGACTTCAAGGTTGATCCTCCTTTTGTCCTCTCTTCCCCACTGACATTTTCTTAAACTTGGAAATGTGGTCTTGTCACCTTGTCTCCCAACGTGATCTTCCTATCACTTATTATTTTTTAAAACTTCTGGACTTCTCAGAGAAGACTCTTTGGAAAATAGGCAAGTACATTAACAGAGACTATCGAAACTAATATTTATAGTCTGGGTCTAGGGCATTTTGTGTACAAGAAATCCTTAAGTGTTAATGAGAAACCACAAAGATGATTTTTTTTTGTGTGTGGTACCAGGGATTGAAGGCAGGGGCGTTCTACCTCCGCGCTACACCCCCGGACCTATTTTTTTATACTTTATTTTGAAACCAGGTCTGACGAAGTTGCGGAGGGCCTCACTAAGGGGAGAGAGAGAGAGAGAGAGAGAGAGAGCGAGCGCGCTGAGGCTGGCCGCGAACCCGGATCCTCCAGTCTCCGCCTCCCAAAGTACTGGGATTACAAGCGTGCGCCACCACGCCCGGCCACAAAGATGAATTTTAATTAGTAAAAATAAGTATAACCAATGAATCAAAAAATTAATATAAAGATAGAAGAGAGTAATTTTCACCAGAGAAAGGGCACAATGTGTTTAAGAATGAAGCAGGGAACAGAAATGCAGCGAGAAAGCTCCTCTAAGCCCTGGCTAGTTGAAGCGTGTCCCTGGAGGAGCAGCCTGGCCTGACTTGGGAGTGTGCCAGAAATGAGGTGTCTCCAGCCCCGCCATGGACCTGGGGAATCAGTGTATAATTAAAGTTGGAGAAGCACTACTCTAATCTGTTGCCCCCATGCAAATGTAAGGCCCTTCCTAAAGCATCACCCTGTGAAATCAGAGCTGGCCTGTGGGAGGGGTGACTACATGCCAGACATCAGGCTAACTAAACACTTGATGTAGACTATCTCATAAAACTGCATGCCGATCCCTTGAGGGAGGTACTATTATTAACCTCAGTTTATAGCAGAGGAAACTGAAGCTTAGAGAGAATGAAAACTTGCATAGGTCCCTGGCCAGGTTAGTCTTACTCTAAAGCTCAAACATTTAACCAGTGCTTGTCGCCCTGTTGGTGATGGGGTTTCACCACTTGGTTAATGTGATGACCACCGATCTCGTCACTGGTCAGGTTACTCTCCCCTTAACATAAGTAACTTGTGTGGCAATACTTTGAGGATTTTTGAATGTCTTGTTTCCCCAACAATCTTTTACCCAGTGGTTTTAGCAGCTATTTATAATACTTGTGTGACGTGTGTGTGTGTGTGTGTGTGTGTGTGTGTGTGTGTGCACGTGCGTGCACGTGCACGTGGTACTGGGGATTGAAACCAGGGGCATTCTACTTCTGAGCTACACCCCCAGCCCTTTTTGTTTTTGTTTTGTTTTGAAACAGGGTCTGAAACAGGGTCTCACTAGGTAACAGGCTGGTCTTGAACCTACCATCCTTCTGTCTCAACCTCTCAAGTATTGGGATTACAGGCATGTGCCACCATGCCCCGCTAAAATACTTATCTTAATCACTTAATATATTAAGTGATTCTTCTTTCTCTTTCCTGGTATTCTTTATAAATAAGACCTTACCCTCCCTTTTATGTGTGTATCACCATGGACTTTTTTTTTTAACTTGACATAGCCCCATTTATCTTTGAGCACTTCCTTGCTATCTGACAGAGATAGAAAGATGTCTCCTTATCACCTCTGACTTCCCCATCCTGGACCCGGATCCAGCCATGGATCTAAGAATCCCTGGGAACAAAGAACTAAGCGCCATCTGTGATGCTTGTTACTGAAGTATCGTTGCTTCTGGGACTTTTTATAGATAGAGCTATGAAAAATCAAACGATGAGTTCAGAATGACTGATTAATTCAAATGAAAAGCAATCCAAAACTGCAGTCCATTTCATATATGTATTTTCCATATCTCACAGTGTAAACCTTAGTTTCCGACACCAAAATATTTACTTGCTGAGACAATCTTACAATAGATAAAAAATAATTTCAGAAATAAAATAACCAATAACATGACCAACAATATGCCTGTTAAATAAGGTCCAAGATTTCTTTGCAATTCTTTTAGTCTTAAGATATAGTCTATTAAAGATATACAATCTAAGATTAGTATTTATAAGTTTTTTGAATTAACTCATTTTTCTGTGTAGCTATGTTATCCATCTAGTGGAGTAGAATTCATTTTTTTCTGTATTCAATATTAAGATTTTCCCTTATCTTTATTTTTATTTGACTTTATGGTTTTAATATATAAAATAGTTACATGGCTTAAAAGTTAAAATTATAAAATAGTTCTAATTAGAAAAGTCTTATACCCCCTACTCCCTACATGCCATCCACCCAATCCTATTTAGGCCAGCTATGGTCATTAGCTTTTTATTTATCCTTCCTGACTTTCTCTTTACACAAATAAATATATACACATAAGCATTTATTCCTCCCTCTTTCTTACACAAAAAGGCATACTCTGAACACTCTTTTGCAGTTCACTTTTTATCCTTTTATCACTTGACAGTATATTTTGCAAACTACTCCATATCAATTCATACAGATCTTCCTCATTTTTGATGGCTGCATAGTTCTTGTGTGGATGAACCATAATTTGTTCATACCCTATGGATGGGCATCTGGGTTATTTATTAATGATTTGTTATAAATTATCATGTACTTTTGTTTATTTTTGATATTTGTGAAGGTGTATTTTCAGGGTAAATTTCCAGCAGTGGGATTGCTGGGTCAAGATTCATATGTAATTTTGCTAGAAAATGCCAAATTCCTCTCCATCTGGACTGCACCCCTTTCTTCTCCCACCAGCAACATGAAAATGCTTTCTTCCTATAGCCTTCCCATATATATTGTTAAGCTTTTGACTTTTTTGTCCATTGAAGAGGTGAGAAATGGTATAGCAGAGTAATTTTAATTTCCACTTTTCTTATTATGAGTGAAAATGAGCATTGTTAAATGAAAGCCATTTGTCTATCTTTGGGTGTGAATTGACTGTTCTTATCTTTTACAATGAGGTAGGTTTTTAATGTATATTCCCAAACTCATCAACTTCTGTTTATAATTTTGGAGTTTACAAAGAACTTTTGCAAGTGATCTTATTTGATCCTAAAAGATTTTGAAAACCTCAGGAAGGATAAGGACAGCACAGCCGAAGTGGAAAGGCTTTATCTATTCTCCCTCTATTAATGTGGAGAATACGGGAGTACCTGCAATTATACACATGAAGTAGCTTGTCTCATGCTGTTAAAGAGATTGAGCAGAATGTTTCATGTTGAAGATTGTCAACACCGGCTGAGGGTAGCTTGTAACATCTTTATAATCATTTAACGATGGAAGGAAGTCCAAAGTTGTCACAGAAAGCACGAATTGTTTTCTGCTTGTCATTTGACTAAAAGAAATATTGGGATGAAGGTGGAGAGCGACAGAATTGTAGCAACACCTGCAGAACATTGTGGTCTAATGGGTCTGTTCACTTGGCTGGTTTTGTGGGGTTTTTTGTTTTGCTTTTGCTATTATTTTTGTTTTTACCCAGAAAATAACTTGAACTCTTCTTAGCCTCCATAATAATATTCCATAATAATCTCTAAGTCCAGCAATTTTCCTGAACACTTTCTCTGCTAAGAACCTTCAACCAAACCACTAAATGCAAGAGGGGTTGGACTATTGGAATTATTGCTTAGCAGTGCAGAATAGTTAGTTCTATCACACTATTGACCCAGAGAAAGATTTTTGGAAAAATAAAGATCATTCTTCTCCAATGGAATAAAACTGCTCTGCGAGGAATCAAGTTGACCCTCTGTCAGCGTGATCTTAAGGAAAGATGAATGTGCTTGGTCCACAGTGAAGTTGGCCAAGCAAATTGGAAAAAAAAAATAACCTCACCAACTTCCCTATTGATTTGAAAATCACCTTCTTGAGGAAGGAAGGTGAGACAGTGCCCACATCTCTAGTCCACAAACCACTTTCACTCATGGGCAGGAAGAAAGAAAGAATACAGTGTCTCCATTAAGCTTAGAACTATCCTCAGAAGTCATGCTAAAAATGCACTTTGGGTTGGAAATGGATGATTTAGGATTTCTCATGATGGATACAAAACAGCCACCCTTGGCTAAATCAGAGGTCAGAAGGGACTAAACATAGTTACTTTCTGAAGATGATCACTGACTATGGTAATAAAGTATCCCAGGCCTCAGTATTTCTATAGAACACATTTGAAAATAAGGGTAAGCCCAAGGGCCTATAATAAGTATGAGAGAAAAGATATGGGGCACAGGTAGATCACATGAGATTAATAGTGGGGTGCAGGGGATTTTTATATTTTTAAATCAACTTGATTGAGGTATAATTTCTAAACAATTGAATGCAATCATTTAAAATACATAGTTCAGAAAGCTTTTTTTTTTTTTTTTTTTCAGAACTGGGATTGAACCCAGGGGCATTATACCTCCGAGCTATACCCCCAGCCCTATTTTTTTATTCTTTATTTTTGAAACAGGGTCCTGCTAAGTTGTGGAGGGCCTCACTAAGTAGCCGAGGCTGGCCACGAACCTGCAATCCTCCTGTCTCAGCCTCCAAAGTACTGGGATTACAAGCATGCGCCATCATGCCCAGCCTGTTCAGAAGGTTTTGACCAATGTCTACACCCATGCTGCCACCATTATCTAGTTGTAGGACGTTTCCCTCACCTGAAAATTTTTGCTCCCTACCATTCCTGGAGTCAGGCAACTGCTGATCTGTATTCTGTCACTACAGATCAAATTGAACTTTCCTGTGAGCTTCAGTTAATTGGAACCATGAAGTATTTTATACCTTTAGATCATGTTCCTTTTGCTCAGCATAATCAAGATTTATCCATGTTGTTGCTTATGTCAGCAGTTAGTTCTTTTTTATTTATCCAGCATGTGGATATACCACAATTTGTTAATCTATTCATGTATTGATTTACATTTGAGTTGTTCATGGTTTTGGTCTATTATAAATAAAGTTATTATAAATACTCAGGTATGAATAACTAGACAATAGATGTCTAGTTATTCCACAACCTCACCAACACTTGACATTGTCAAGTGTTTTAGCTTTGGACATTGAAATGGTATGTTCACTTGCATCTCCTTGTTAACTAATTTTTTAGCATCTTTTTATGTGCCTTTTGGCCATTTATATATGTTCTTTTGTGACGCGTCTGTTCATATTTTTGCCCACTTAATAATTGGTGTCCTGGCTTGGATCTGGGATGCTCCCTATGAGCTCATGTGTTGAGGACTTGGTCCTCAGTGCAGCAATGTCCAGGGGTGGGGCTTTGGGGAAGTGATTGGATCATGAGGACTGTAACCTCATCAGTGGATTAATTCATTTGATGAATTAATAATTTGAATGACTCTGGGTAAAGGCAACTGTAGTCAGGTAGGACATGGTTGGAGGAAATAGGTTATTGGGGGTGTGCCCTTGGGGACTATATCTTGTGCCCCCAGCTTCCTCTCACCCCCCACCCCGGCCTCTTGGCTGCCATGAGCTTTCCTTGGCCACACCCTTCTGCCACGATGTTCTGCCTCACCTCAGGCCCAGAGCAGTGGAGCTGGCCGACCATGGACTGATCCTCTGAAACCGTGAGCAAGCTAAACCTTTACTTCTTTATGTTGTTCATGTCAGGTATTTTGGTCACAGGGACAAAAAGCTAACACAATTGGGTTGTTTTATTATCGTTCTGAGAATTCTTTATATATATTATATTCTTTTTATAATTACTAACATATAAATCGTACAAACTAATGGGTTTTGCTGTTACATTTCCATATGTGCAATGTATTGTGCTTTGATCATGTCCACTTCTCTGGCTCTTTCCTGCCTCCCTCCCCTCCCCCAACCTCCTCCTATCCGCTAATCTTTTTGTAAGTTTTCTACTATCAGCTCATCTTTTTTTTCCTATCAGCTCATTTTTTTACTATTAGCTCAATTTTTTTTTAACTATCAGCTCATCTTTTTCTGTTTTAAAAATTTCAGCCGGGCGTGGTGGCGCACGCTCGTAATCCCAGTACTTTCGGAGGCGGAGACCGGAGGATCCGGGTTCTCGGCCGGCCTCAGTGCGCATGCGCGCGCTCGCGCGATCAATCGATCGATCTCTCCTCTCTCCTCTCTCTCTCTCTCCCTCTCTGTCTCTGTCTCTGTCTCTCTCTCTCTACCTAGCGAGGCCCTCCGCAACTTCGTGAAACCCGGTTTCAAAAATAAAGCATAAAAAAAATAGGGCCGGGGGCGTAGCGCGGAGGTAGAACGCCCCTGCATTCAATCCCCAGTACCGCAAAAAAAAAAAAAAAAAAATTTCAGCATGAAAGGAAAATGCCATACTTATATTTCTGTGTCTGGCTTATTTTGCTTAATCTGATGTCTTCAGTTCCACCCACTTTCTTGCTAATGACCATCCTGACCAGAAGCAAGGCTCTGAATATTCACACCTAACATTTATTCAACACACATTTACCAAATACTTACTGTGTGTCAGGCATTCTGCCCTGCCCCGGGGATTCAGAGCCAAGAGATATTTAAAGAGGCTCACAGCCTGTTTAAGAAGGGAAGTAATAGTATCAGTTACTACAACATAATGTTAAAAATACATAGTTCAGCTGTGCACAGTATGCTATGGGTAGACAGACAAAAGACAACCCAAACCAGAGACATGATTATACACTTTTTTACAAGATTAGGTGGTCCTTGAATTGAGACTTGGAATAAGAGTTAGTGAGTAAGTAAGCAAAAGGGTATTAAAAAAAAAAACCCAAGAAGGATCTTTCTCAAAGGCATCAAAGATGACCTAGTCCTAGATCAGTCCTTTACTTTCTCATAAGCAAAGCTCCAACCCAACCTGGTTACATCCAGATATAGATATTACTAAATTAATTGATAGTAATATTTGAGTCACTAATAATTAAATCCCTTTTTGTCTGTAAATGTCAATAAATGTAAATAATATGAAATTTACAAGATATAACACATAAGCCATTTGTTTCAACCTCTGTCACCAGATAAGAAGTGAAATAACTATCTGCTTTAAATGTTCATTGTCAAAGTGCTAAATGTCTGTGAGTCAGCTAGACAGACCATAGCTCTGATGGATGGTTGTTTCACTCCCTTATATGTAGTAGAAGTCAGAAATATTATGAAGGGAAAGTGTTCACTTATTCCCGATTTCAGAAGCTAGGAGATAATTTCAGGTCTTTCCCTGAGGGAGCTTTTCTGGTAGTGTTGCTCAAGAAGTGAATCCTTTACATTCAAAATGGTAGGAATTCCTGATTAAGATAATGAGTAGATGGATAGATGAATGAATGAGTGAATAGATGGAAGAATAGATGGTTGGATGGATAACTAGGCAGCCAGAGGGGGCCTCATCTATCTATCTATCACCATCATCTATCGTCTATCATCTATCTATCTTCTATCTATCATTTATCTTCACCTATCTATCATCTATCAATCCATAAAAACAGATAAAAGAGAAGAAATAAACAGTGCAATGGAATGAGTATGGGCATGAATGAGTGCAAAGAAAAATCAAGAGATAATGGCGAAGTGTGGTTAGTAGATAAAACAGAAGAAACGAGAGCACATTGAAGAAGCTATCTGCATGAGGAAACCACAAGTCCCTTTCAACACACGTAGCCACAGGGACTACGAGGAGTCAGACAGTTGAGAGCTGGTTCAGTAGCCGGCATCACAGCAGCTGCATTGTCAGAGGGTGGTGGACAAGGTCCCAAGGTGGGAGAGAAAAATAGGTTTGCTAGTTCCTTTATGTCTATGCTCCACTCTGCTATACCCCTACCCGATCTCTTGGTCAAATGTAAAAAGATATGATTTTCATTATACCTAGTATACTATTATTGTTTTTTATTATTGAGTTATAATTCACATAATACAAAATTAACCCTTTTAAAGTATACAACTCAGTGGATTCTAGTATAATCAGAGAGTTGTGCAAACATCACCAGTAATTCTTGAGTATTTTCATCACCCCCAAAAGACAACCCATACCCATTAGCTGTCATTCCCCATTCCCTCCTTCCCTAGGCCCTGCCCACCATTATTTACTTTCTGTCTCAATAGATTTGCCTTTATGGGCATTTCATATTAATTTAATCATGCATGTAGACTTTTATGTCCAGCTTTTTCATTTAGTATATTTTTTTCTTATTTTAACTAA
Organism: Glis glis; assembly: GCA_004027185.1. Lineage (NCBI taxonomy): Eukaryota > Metazoa > Chordata > Mammalia > Rodentia > Gliridae > Glis > Glis glis. The sequence goes on along the minus strand of PVJS01001422.1, from coordinate 82,660 downwards.
TGGACTTTACTTCTTAGAGCAGTTTTAGGTTTACCGAAAAGCTTAACAAAACATCCAAATTTTCCTTCCCCTCCTTCCCAACCCCCATACACATACTTTCTCATTGCTTTTTTTTCCCTACCATCTTAACCATTTTTAGGTATACAGTTCAGTAGTGTCTATCATATTCCCATTGTTGTGCCAGTGTACTTTTATTTTTCCTTTTTCTTTTTTAAAAAGCAGAGAGCAGAGGAGTCTTCAAGCCAAGGAAAAAAAGGTCACACCTTTCCTGGAACAAAGACCTCATAGCCTTTAATGAAAGTATCATTTCTTATCATCACACCACACCCGAGCGAGCCTGGCTTTGGCTTTGGCTCTGCTCCTTTCCCTTTGCCTTTCAGGAAGCTCAGTGAAAGGCCAGCATGAGCTCCTGGGAGCAGCAGGGACTCTCCAAGAATATGCACATTCTTTCCTGACCTTGGTGGTGCAGCATTGATTTGTTCCCTTCCACTTTAGTAAATATTTTACGGCATTGAGTTGGATTTTAAGTACCAGAGGCTTATTTTTATCCTGCATAAAACTTAACTGATTAATATTGAAAGCATTCACCAGTTCAATGCTAAATACTTGTTAAATAAGTCTTTGCAAAACTGTTTTCTTTGTAATGCATTTTTTTTCTGAACACAGAGACCATCTATCTGATTTATAATACTTGGGATATTGACAATATTCTCAAACACTAGAGATTTTTGCAAACATGGAGGGGGGTAATTTAGGAATAACTCCCATGGGACCGAATTACTTTTCAAGGAGTGCAGAGGATAAATTGCGTAGATAGTGAGAGGCCATAATAAGATACTTCCTGCATTTTTAGTTAATGTATATCTTGTAGAAAAACATTGAATTAGAAATAATAATCACTATCATTTGTCGAGTGATTAGTTTGCACTAAATACTGTGCTGAGCATTTTTAAATGTGTCTTAAAACACACAACAGTCTTATGTGTTAGATGCTAATACTATTCTAATTTTAGGAGGATGATGAAGCTAAAAGAAAATTAATAACCTGTCTGAAATACCTCATTCTGTAGGCGAATTTAACTCCAGAGTCAAATGATACCATCGTATATGAACATAACATTATTTGATCTGTTTCCTTCTTCAATTCTCCTTTTTCCCATCCCATCTCCCCACCTCCAGTTCCCTTCTACCATTCAACTGGTCTCTTCTTTTATCTGAAGTCCCTTTTCTTTTCTATTTTCTGTCTAGCTTTCACATGTGAGAGAAAACATACAATCCTTAACTTTCTGAAGTTGACTGATGCCACTTAGCATAATATTCTCTAGTTCCATCCCATTTCCTGCAAATGAAATGATTTTGTTCTTCTTTATGACAGAGTAAAACTCCATTGTGTATATATACCACATTTTCTTTATCCATTTGTCTGTTGACAGACACCTAGGTTGGTACCATAATTTGGCTATTGTGAATTGTGCTGCTATGAACATGGATATGCATGTATCACTATAGTATTCCAACTTTAATTCTTTAGGAAAGATTCCATGGAGTGGTACAGCTAGGCCATATGGTGGTTCCATTACTAGCCTCTTGAGGAACCTCCATACTGATTTCCATAGTGTCAAACAGTGAATTTTAAAAGAATGGTTGATAGAAAAGTAGCTAGATATGGGCTAGATATGTAATGGTCACAGAACGGTGCTGAGAGCAGATATCTCTGGCATCAGACAGATCTGGGGTTGAGTCCTTACTCTGCTTCTTGCTAACTGTATAGGCTCAGGCAAGTTGTATAACCTCTCCAAGTATTTGTTTTCTTATCTATAAAATGGATATCCTAATAAAGACTTCCTTAAAGGATGGTTATCATAGTTAAGTGTGAAGAATGAATGTAAAATACTTACTTTTCCTGACTCAGAGCAAGTGCTCAGTGAAAGTTCACTGGAATTATCATTACTCATTCTTAGTTTCATCTTGTATATTCATTTTTGCTAACCCAAAGATTGTTTATAGTATATTTTATGGTCCTTGACTCTTATGTTATCAGAAAGGGAGATAGTACTTCTTCCTAAATTATGTGGTTCATCCTTCTATAGATATTGAATCCCATATTTAATATACTGCTACTCCTTTGAGGCAGACCTTTGTAACCAACTGAACTTTTGCTTAATCATCTGGAATAATTATTCTCTATTTTGTTTTTTCCCCTGTGTAATATCCTTTCATAGCCAATTTGTCCTTAATTCTCAGACTAGTGCCATATTAGCAACATGAAGAATTGAGAAAATCGAACATCCACACAACCCCACCTCAAACAGATCACTATTTTAGGTTGATTTATGGATTTAAGTGTTGGGGATAGAGCAGCAGTTTTTGGAATAATATAAATAATTATTTATTGGAGTGTTGATTTTACAGTTGACAGCAAAAATTCTTATGGGGTAGCTCATTAGTGAGACAGGTGCAAGGACAGCTGTCTTAATTAATGTATTAGGAATCCCCAGTCTTGATTTGTGTTAGGGATTAGACATATGCTATCTACCTGATTACACAAGACTAGACTGAGGAGGAGTAGGACTATTGCTAGCTGAAAGTAACAAGACACATAACTTCAGTGGCTAGAATAGCTTATTTTTCTCATATCAAATGAAATCAAGAAGCTAATGTTTGCTGGTATTGGTTTATTAATTTGACAATGTCTACCTTTATATCCAAGCAATTCTTTTTGCCTTTCTTTCACTGTCCCCAAATAGCTACAGGAAGTCCAATCATTATGCCCACAGTCAAGAGAAGAAGAAGGAGGAAGAAGTAGGGGGAAAAAGTACCAAGTACCAGTAGATCCTGTATAAGGATAAGCAGTACAAGCAGACCCCATGCTTTAATCTTACTGTCTTAGACTATGCTGTGTGGTCCCCATCTAGTGCCATGGAAGCTGGGGAATTAGATATTTAGCTGGGTACCTTGCTTCCTGGATGCCTAGGATTCTATTAGCAAGGAAAGTGTATTGGGAAGGCAACCAACACTCTTTGCTCTCAGAGGAAAGCCTAGAAGTGTAATTGGTGTTCATAACTTGGTTTCACTTTCTTTTTCATCATGGGAAGAATGAGAGGAGTAATGGACGTTGTAGTAAATATATTCGAGATAAAAATGCATCACAACAAACTTCAAAGAGGTGGCCACAATATTCTCTCTATTTAAGTTTCCACTACTGAGACACATCTGTGATAATACTCAGAAATCATATTTTTTTAGTTATGAAGAAATTTGGGGTTTAACAATGTTATGGCAATATGATTTGTCTGCAATAATAAAATTATAGAATATAACGGATTCTTATGAAATCACCTGATTTCTTTGAAGCGATGGATTACATGTAGGGGAAAGTACCCACTGGTTTGAGAGGCTGAAATTTGTTGTTCCCAAATTCACAAAGTTTTTTAAAAAGATTCAAACGACATCAGGAGCTTAACCAGAATATAAATAGATCTTGTAGTCCTGAGGTGTGCAATATAAAATAGGCCATGCCTCAGGAGTTTCTTACCAAGATGTCTGCAGTGTGAACTTTTGGACCCTGACTCTGCAGAAATTACCCATGTTCAGAACTAGGTGAAATTGTGAACGCTGGGCATGTCTGAGAGTTTTCTCAAGTGTGTGACATTTAACTACCTTTGTCAGAAATTACAATTGGAATGTGTAGTTTTCATTTCATTTACATTTTAGGTACTCCTTAAAATTAATTATGTGCTTGTCAAGGGTAAAATGAATATAACTATTCATCCAGTATCATATATTTACTTAGGTAATTCTTCCCTTCCCTGATATCTTTAATATCCTTAAATTATTTAGCTCTCATACTTTTTCTTTGAAAAATTAATGATATTTTCAAATTATATTTTTCATGGAAATTTGGAAAGTACAGAAAAATAAAAGGAAAACTTCAAATGATTTAAGACACTTATGTGCATTGTTGGTACGGTGTCCAGATGGATGTATACACGGATAAACAGGGATGGCCTGTGCCTGGAATATAGTAGCACCTCCCTAAATCCTGGGACAAATAAAATCATGCTCTAACCTGAACAGATGCATTTGGTGAGAGCTGTGAATTTACAGACTAAATTGAAAATGGGAATGAGTTCAGGCAGCAAATAAACTTGTCTCATAGTGTTATTAGACTCAGTTACGCTGCAGCAACAAATCACCCCCAAAATTTCAGTGGCCTCTCTAACCCAAGTTCATTTCTCATCCAAGCCAAGATTGTTGTGGATTTAGGTGACTCTCCAGGGCTCAGCATTCAACTTTGTGGCACCCACATATTAACCTGTTCTTCTGTGATGACCTTGGCAATTAAATACTTCAGCTTGGCAGTGAGGCATATCACTCTGCTCACATTTAAAAAAAACACTAATAAACAGTTTCATGGAAATGCCAAACTCCAACAAGCTGGGGGAATGCAGTGCTCCTGTGTGCCCAGAATATACGGGGAGATGGAAGTGCTGGTAAACAGCGCTAGGATCCACTGCAGTCTGCTTTTCTTATCACCAAATTTCTGATGTTTTCTCTTTCCTGCACATGGAATCCACTTCCCCTTCTCCAAGGAGAGAACCTAATAGTTCCATTTCGCCACCAGCTTCAAACCCAAGAGTTCAGAGTGAAGCACAGTTTAGATCCAAATCTGTTTTTTCTTGATCCAGAGCCCTATGATATAAAATGTGAAGTGCCCAATGCTTGACACAAAGCAAATTCATTATGACTACTAGTCAGTGATCACGGGTTAAAAATAGCAGCAACAGAAGTATCTTACTAATCACATAATAACATAAACAATGTCTTCTTCATGCTGATGTGTGTGTGTGTGTGTGTAGTACTGGAGATTGAACCCAGGGCATTCTACCTCTGAGCTACACCCCCAGCCCCTTTTTAAATTTTTGTTTTGAAACAGGGTCTTGCTAGGTTCCCGAGAGTTTTGTTAAGTTGCTGAGGCTGGTTTTGAACCTGCAATCCTCCTGACTCAGCCTCCCTAGCACTGGGATTATAGGTGTGCACCACCATGCCTGGCTCTTCATGCTGAATATTTTAAGCATCAGGGAAGAGCTACAGGAAACTGAGTGTCTTTTTAATACCATTTGTAGTCTTCATTTGGAAAATGTCTGTTGAAACACCTTGCCTGTGCCTGGGGGAAAACTATTTACCTTATTATTGAGTTGTGAGAATTATTTATATATTCTAGATGCAAATCCTCTTTCAAATGTAAGTATTATGAATATTTTCTTACAATTTGGGACTTAATTTTTTAATTTTAATGGTGTCTTTTCAACAGCAAATTTAAAAATTGATGAAGTCTAATCTATCAATATTTTTTAAATGGTTTATCATTTTATATTTAATTTTGGAAATTTTTACCTAACTCAAGATTGCAAAGATTTTCTCTTATACTGTTTACTAGAAGTGTGATGGTTTTAGCTATCAGATTTAAGACTGTGATCCATTTCAAATTAAATTTCATATATGGTATATGATAAAGGTAACCTTCCTTCCTTCCCTCCTTCCTTCCTCCCTCCCTTCCTTCCTTCCTTCATTCCTTCCTCCTTCTTCCTCCCTCTCTTCCTTTCATTCTTCCTTTTTTCTGCATATAGATGTCCAATTGTTCCTGCAACATTTATTGATAAGACTGTCCTTTCCCCATTGAATTACCTTACAACCTTTGTTGAAAATCTATTGACCATAGAAGTATGGGACTATCTCTGAATTCTCTATACTGTCAAGATTGATCTATATGTCTGTGTTTATGCCAATACCACACTGTCTTTTTTCTGTTTCAGAGACTTCAATCGGATAGTGCAAATTTTCCAAGATGGTTTTTCTCTTTTAAAATTGTTTTGTCTATTCTAAGTTATTGGCATTTCCAACTAGCAATGGCCACTGATTTAAGCTATTTCCTTATTGATTTTCATTTTTTTTTTTTTTTTTGCGGTACCAGGGATTGAATGCAGGGGCATTCTACCTCCACGCTATACCCCCGGCCCTATTTTTTATACTTTATTTTGAAACCGGGTGTCACGAGGTTGCGGAGGGCCTCACTAAGTAGAGAGAGAGAGAGAGAGAGAGAGAGAGAGAGAGAGAGAGAGAGACAGGAGAGAGGAGAGAGAGAGAGCTGAGGCTGGCCGCGAACCCGGATCCTTCGGTCTCCACCTCCCAAAGTACTGGGATTTCAAGCGTGTGCCACCACGCCCGGCTTCCTTATTGATTTTCAATGGGCCTGACCCCGCTGCTTTAAAGGGCTATTATTCACTCACACAGGTGTGCTCTATGCAGGACCAGTTCTGAATGCTTTGATTTATTAGAAGATTTTATTGGCATGGTTTAATATTATTATTCTGTAACAACCATATCAGTAAATTTTATATATATTACTAGATAATTTTATGGCATGGCAGAGAGAATTCCTGACTGCTTTTCATAGCAGTCTTGGGAATGTGAGAAATGTAGAACAAGCATCTTATCATAAATTTATGATTAACAGAAAATACTGAAATGGAATCTTTCTTTCCTTAAAAAATGTTTTTGGCTGGTGACCCAAAAGGTCATAAGCAAATCAAGAAGAAAAGTTACCTTCCTCACCCAGAGCTTGCAATTGAGAAAGTCAAACACTATTTTGCCACCATTAGCCCTTAGACCACCTCAAGAATGTAAGTACTAAAAATGAAATGGGTGAACTCTCAGACTCCTGGGGGATGAGAGACCTTGCAAGCAGCCAGTACCAGAGCAGATGTAGTATCTGCACCATGGGAAGTTTAGATGAACGCTGCCAGAGAGGAAATCCTTGAGGAATATGCCGAAGTGCCTATAGAAGAGGAAAGTCTAACTTGGTGTGAGAGACCGAATTTGGGTTAGCTCCTTGGGCTTTCGATTGTTTCATCAAATGGAGAAACCTCGGTTCAAGTCAATACAAAGAGAATCCGGGAGCTCTTTCAAGATATTCATTTTACTTAAGGATTCTGCTGCCACTATTTTATTTTAATGCTCTCTGGCTTTTGTTTAATTTTTATTTCTTAGTCTGCTTTTCTGCAGTGGAGGCAAATATTTCCCTCCCTTATGACCAGATTCTTCTCACATGAAATTTATTCTCAGTAGGCAGCTAGCAAAATCTATTCAGCATTTTTCTTGGTTATTAGTTTATATATTTTGGATAATTTGATGTTGATGTTATTTTGAAATCCTTTGGAGCTTACTCCCCTCCCCTCATACATATTCTATTAAAGAGATATTTAAAACATCTCTTATTAAGTAGTGCTCATAAATAGAGCATTTACATGTCTGTTCAAAACATCAATTCATGATCTGCATTCTGATAATCCCATTTTATTTCCTTTCACTTCTCTTAATAGGGAGTTAGAAACTAAAATAATGTTTGGGATGAAAGGTATATTTTGCTCTATGGAGTGATTAGGAAGTTCAGTGTTTGGATGTCTAGGGGTGGGAAGGGGTGAAGTAGAACTGGTACTGGCGCAAATTTAATCTATTGAGATACTTCTATATTGGTTGGTAATAAACAGACACTTCCGCAAGACCCCTAAGCCCCCTACCCCACTGCCTAGCATCTTGGTTCTGTACTTCCCCACATTCTAGCAGCTAAAGGGGTACGCCTGGTACATCTGGGGTCCCTGTATGATTGATGGTGCCTGGTACAGTCTTAGGTGTTGAATATTCTGCATATCACTCCTTGGTGAAAGGAAAAGAAAGAAAATCCTACTTGGTTGGCATTTTTGAGATTCCTCAAGGGAATCCTGGAAAACCAGGCCTAATATTAAAAGTGGTAAACATTATTGAGAACTGTTTTAAAGACTTTATGCATATGAACTATTTTAATACTTTCAACAAACCCGTGCTATAGGTGTTACTATTACCTCCATTTCATAGATAAGGAACTGAAACTCAGGTCTCAGTTATTTGTGTAAGGTCCACAACGAATAAGCGGTGGAGTTATAACATGAACTCAGGCTGACCCCAGAACCTGTACTCTTTTCTAGATCTCCTCATGGCTCTGACCTCTAAGCAATACACATTTATTGGGTTTCTACTGTCTAGAGTACTGTGCAAAGCACTGTGGGTGAAATAAAGAGAAATAAGACCTAAATCCTGTTCTTGCGTAGTTCAGTGTCTAGTGAATTCAGTCCAGCCTCCCATTCTCCTATCCTGTTCTGAACAAGAGTCGCACACAACCTCTTCCTGCCTCAGAGAAACCACTCAATGGGTGAACTCCAGAGGAATGTTTGGTGTCCAGGCCTCTTACTAGTGCTCACTGAAGAATGGAAAGGCAATGTTTCCATAGGTTTCTTTCTAGGATATGGAAATGACATTTTAATACACAATGTTTTGTTTTTCACATTGAGATGGAGGTATGTAATAATGTCTTTCATAAATAAAAATATCTCAGAATTATATGATTTCAGAAAATAAAGTTTCAGAATAAGGCGAATCAACTTGAACTCTATCCAAATGATTCCAAATATAAAATATTATCACCTGTACAGTCATTGCAACACCTAGAATTTGAGGATAAGACTGCATGTGTTTGCTTTCAGAAAAAATACTATATCATTTATAAAATACAACAAATAAAGAATATTTGAAGCTGGGCATGGTGATGCACGCTTGTAGAGGCTGAGACAGGGATCACAGGTTTGAGGACAGCCTTAGCAAGTAGTGAGACTCCCATCAACCTAGTGAGACCCTGTTTCAAAACAAAACTAAAATAGGGTTGGGGGTGTAGCTCAGAGGTAGAATGTCCCTGGCTTCAATCCCTAGTACTACAAAAGAGAGGAATATTTGAGATTAATAAGATTGGATCCTATAATAAACTTTCTCTGTATTAATGCATGGGATTCAATATAAGGGAGTGTTCTCCAAAAACAAACTCTGTCTTATCTATTTTAACCTGTAAATTCAGCTAAATCATCATGAGAATAGTGTGATATGTTAAAAAAGGCATTCATACATGGACAGGATTCCTCAAGTGGTCTCCAAAGCTATATTGCAGGTAAAAATGCTTTTGGTTATAAATTGAAGAGAGATTTTTTCCATGGCACTTGAGAAATGGAGACTAAGAAGCCAGGATAATTTGTTCTATTCCTTGAGATAAGAACTCACTGGTCATATTTACTTCTTCGAAGTTTGTTTCAATGTGCTGACCATGATACACTTAGGAAAACCTCATTTAGCCTCTTCTTTTTTTTTTTTTTTCGGTACCGGGGATTGAACCCAGGGGCGTTTTACCTCCGAGCTACACCCCTGGCCCTATTTTTTTTTTTTGTGCTTTTTTTATTTTGAAACCGGGTCTCACGAAGTTGCGGAGGGCCTCACTAAGTAGCTGAGGCTGGCTGCAAACCGGGATCCTCCGGTCTCTGCCTCCCAAGTACTGGGATTACAAGCGTGCGCCACCACGCCCGGCTAGCCTCTTCTTTTATCATTACACCTTACTGCCTTTCAGCGCAACTTACCTGCTATTTTTTTAAGAAAAAATATCTACATAAAATAACATCTTAAGTAGAAAGAAGACTTAGATGAAGAAACAATCAAATAGTTACTCAACGTTAGGAAGCATGGGCTGTGGAGTCCACTTACAAGACCTGAGCCTATATTCCTTACTAGCAGCCAACCATTCCATGCCTCAGTTTCCCTATTTGCCAGGGCTGGTAACGACAGTATCTATTTCATTATTTGTGTGTGTGTGTGTGTGTGTGTGTGAGAGAGAGAGAGAGGTTGATAATGAAATGTGTGTGCGTCACTTAGAACAGTTTATGGTACATAATAAACTTTAGTTACTTTTATTGTAACACATCTAATAAGCTTTATAAGGATATGTTAGAAAAAACATTTAAAGTCTCAAAATATGAACTAGATATATCTGCTTCTTTGATATCTTATTTTTCCAGAAAAAATAGTTTTATTGAGAACAACTTTACACCATACCATATCTATTTAAAATCTATAATTTAAGTGCGAGGATCTAACTGCTTTATATAATTTGAATTCATTTGACTTTGGAATTTTGGAAAACAAAGGTTGTTATTTTATTTTTTTCTCATTTTTTCAAGTATAGAAAATTATAGCATAGATTTTAAGGGCTCATTATTATTATAACAATAGGATCAAATATTTGGCTATTATGCTCCATCATTAAAATTAGTTTTCCTTACAGGGTACATTTCAGATGTGGACTACTCGCTATGTCATTACTTTCAAATTTTCTGTTGGTTCAGGCTCACTGCTAAAAATCTGCTGCTGTGAAAAACCGCTGAAGACAAAGTATATTTGTCAGGGTTCTGCAGAGAAATAGAACCGATAGGAAGTGTGTGTGTGTGTGTGTGTGTGTGTGTGTGTGTGTGTGTGTAAGTATGTGTATATACTCTGCAACACAGAGTCATGTGTTGCATAACAATGCTTTGGTCAACAATGAACCACATATATGACAGTGGTTTCATGAGATTACATCACCTAGTGACATTATAGCCATCTTAGTCTGTGTAAGTACAGCTTATGATTTTTGCACCATGACAAAATTATCTAATGATGCAATTCTCAGAAATATCCCCATCATTAATCAATGAATGACTAGAAATTCAGATTTATTACAAGTTATTGGTTTACCTGATTGTAGTAGCTAAGGCGCCTCTGAGCTGCCATCTGCAACCTGCAGACCCAGGAAAGTCTCTGGTAGTTTGAAGCCAGTGTCATTTGGAGGCCTGAGAGCTGGGGGGCTGATGTCATAGATTCTAATTTGAGTCTGGACCTGAGGACCAGGAGCACCAAGGGCAGAAGACCCGAGTCCCAGGTTAATGGAGTGTCAGAGAAAGAGGGAAAGTCCAGCCTTCCTTTGCCCTTTTGTTCTGCTCAGGTGTATTAGTTAGCTTTTTCATCACTGTGACTAAAATACCCAGCAAGAACAACTTCGAGGAAGAAAAGTTTGTTTTGGCTCACAGTTGCAGAGGTTCAGTCCATAGCAGCAGGGTGTGGCAGAGGAAGAGCTCAGGGCAACTGGGAAGTGGGGATGTGGTGGGGAGGACCAGGGACAGATATAGCCCCCAAGGCCATGCCTCCAGTGACCTCCTCCAATCACACCCTACCTGTCTACAGTTCCCACCCTGAAAGTCTATTCAAATTATTAATCTATGCAGTTATCCGCTGATGAGATTAGAGCCTTCATTCAATTATTTCACCTCTGAATATTTGTACAATGCCGACACATGAGCTTTACTGGGGGACACTCTATAGCCAAAACATAACATCAGGCTTTCAACACATTAGTTGACACCCAAATGCTTTGGGGAGAAACATCTGCTTTACACTGTGTATTTGACACAGTGAGGGACCCTTGTGAAAAACAACCCCTTATGACCAACGGGTGAAATAAGATAGCCAAGCTGGCTCCCAGTGTTATGGGGTTAACAGCCATACCAGAAAGTTAGGAGTTAAAGGTGAACTGGTCTTCAAGGCTATGGGAGTGAGATAACACGTCAGGAGAGGGGAGCCTCAGCCTTCTGAGATTATCTGGTCTGCAAAAATGCCAGCTACAGTCAGACAAAGCAGGGTCTGTCCTCTTCTGAAGATAATATTAAAGACCTTCCCAGATGATAAAAGCAAATTCCAGGTGGTGAGGGGCAAATGCGTATGTAGAATAGTCACTGACATGGCCTACAGTTACCTTTACTTTGTTAGCATCATAAAATGAGCCCCTCTAGGTAGAAACAAGATGGTGATGAGCATGAAGAGGCACAATGGAGAAGAGTGCAGGTGTGACTAAATCCCACCTCTGCATGTGGCGACATCAAGAGACTCAAAGTCAAGGGTGGTCTGTTTTATATGTGGAAACTAGAGAGAAAAAGCGGGGGGGGGGGGGGTGGGGTGATTTCATGAAAACAGGAGAGTAGAGGAAGGGGACTGGGGGGAAAGAGGAGAGGAGGGAGAGGGGTGGTACTGGGGAATGAAATGGACCAAATTACGTTATGTGCATGTACAAATATGTAATAATGAATCCACTGTTATGTATAATTACAATGCACCATTAAAAAAAAAGAGAGAGAGATTCAGTTTCTGTCTACCCCATAGATGCCTTAAAAGCTACTCCCCTCCCAGGGACATTGTACCTCCAAACTACACCCCCAGCCCTTTTTATTTCTTGTTTTGAAACAGGATCTTGCTAAGTTTCTGAGAGTTTCACTAAGTTGCTAAGGCTGGCCTCGAGCCTGTGATCCTCTTGTCTCAGCCTCCCAAGAACTGGGATTACAGGCTTGTGCCACCACACCTGGTAGTTCTACAGCTCAGGATCCAAGAACTCAAGTTTGATAACATAGGGTGGCCCATAAGGGGATCTATATCAAGACGGGACCTGGCAGGACCTGGAAGGCTGGATGATGCCCTCACTGAGGCCCAAGAGGCTGCCTGGGCCCTTTTGTCGGGAGCCAGGGAGATAGGTGAGATCTGGCTTCCCTGTGTCTCTGCTGAGACTTTCAGTCTTCCTGGAAAATCTTTCTCCTCCCTTGTCCTTTCTGTCTCCGGTCCCCACTCTTTCTTTCTGTTTCTCCGTTCTGACCAGCAGGGCTTGATCTCCATCTATGCTCTTGAGCCATGACTGCTCTCTTCAGAGGGCGGCTGGGAGACCTCCCAAGCTGTGCAGATCCATGTAGCTGGTGGGCAGTGACTGGTGTCACTCTCTGTATTCGGGGGGAGGCAAGGACCTCCAATGCCATGCAGGAGCCTACCTGATCTGCTCCTTCCCTCATTTCCTCTCCTTCCTCTTTCTCCAACCTAGGAAGTAGATGGAGCCTCTGAGTAGTCTGCCCCTCCTGTCACCTGGGTGTCCTAGACAGCTGGGGACAGGCGTTGAGTCTCTTGCCTCGAAGATCTTTATCTTTCCCTGACTCATGGGGTTAACATCCCCAAGACAAGGCACTCATGGGGCTGGTAACCCCAAAATCAGGTCACAGGGTTGGAATTGCAACCTTCAACATGCATTTGAAGGAATATGCATTTGAATTGCAACATCACATGTGAAGGCAGCTTCACATGTGATGTGCTGGGGCCACAGCTGGCACTCCAGCCTGAAGTTAAATACCCAGACTGCAGTTAGGGGGTTAAAACCCCACTTGCCCAATCTCTCTCTGGCAGGACAGCTGTCTTTTCCATTCAGTCTTGCTCCATTTCCTTCTAATTGGAGACCAAGCTCTTTCTCCTTAATGTTAATGACATGTCCTTCTTCTGACCTACCTCATTCCCGAAACCTTAGATTTAACTTCTATTCCGAAAACCTTCTCAAATTTGAACGCTCTCAGCATCTCCTTCTCTGGGTTTCAGAGTCTTTCTCTTTTTTCCCTCTTTGCCCTGATATTTAAAGGCTTTTGAGAAATTTGATTCAAACAGTGGGATAAGGTTTTTTTTTTATCGTCACTGGGTATACAAGGATGCCAATATGAGAGGCTCATACCCATCCCAGGGACACCAAAATCTCTCCCCATTTTGTCAATAAATAATGAATTTTGTTCTGTGTTATATTCTCCTGCCAGGTGTTCAAGACAAGGTAGGTAGCCTCTGTGTCAACTGTTTCCTTCCTCCTGTTCAAGTCAGTCAAGCTCCTTAGGGGTTAATTTTAGGGCCCTATGAGATACCTCGTGGCCCCTTTAGGTTTCCCTCTATGAGGGATGTCCCCTGCCAGGAAGGGTCTTGCTGATGATGTGACTTCCCTTGGAAGTACTGGGGATATAGTCCCTCTCCAGGGAGCCTCCTCTTTGTAGAATGTACACTCGTTGGCTCCTGGTCTCTAGGGTCTTTGTGATCCCCATGATAAGGAGGTAGGATGACTTGACACAATCACAGAGCCCTGGGAGTCCCTTGAGTCCTGGTAGTCCTTGGAGGGTGAGGGCCAAAATAGTGGCTGCCTTTTTAGTTTTTGTTTTCTTTCTTGATTTTGGTCTACAAGTCTCTATTGTTGAACACCCAGAAGGCTAGTTCTGCCAGTCTTGGAGTAGGAGGAGTGGATTCTAATTCTAACTTGTAATTTTATAGCTATGCCTGTTATTGAATTGGGGTCAGTATTAGGAGTGGGAGTCAGCGCCATATCCTATCCTTCACATAGGTGATGGCTGTCCTCACCTATTCAGGCTGCTCCATTACAAGTTGTACTCTGTAAAGTGTTTAACAGGCAATAGCTAGAAAGTCTTACTAGGAGAATACAAGACAAAACTAACAAAAGCAGAACAAGTTCAGTTCCGACCACAGTTCTGAACCAAGAGACATAATTTTTAATCATACCAATTTTTACCAAATATAATCAAAGGAAACCCAATTTGTCTTTAAAATAAGTCTAGTTTTAGCTGGGCGTTGTGGCGCACGCTTGTAATCCCAGTACTTGGGAGGCTGAGACGGGAAGATACGGGTTCGTGGCCAGCCTCAGCTACTTAGGCCCTCTGCAACTTAGACCCTGTTTCAAAATAAAGAATAAAAAATAGGGCTGGGGGTGTAACTTGGAGGTAGAATGTCCCTGGGTTCAATCCCCAGTACTGCAAAACAAACAAACAAACAAACAAACAAACAAACAAAGTCTAGTTTTGCCAGAAAGTCATAAAACTCTCCATGGGCCTTTTTCCCAACCCTCCAGTCCAGGGAGAGTTTCACAGATTCCTGGATAAGAACCAACCCCTTTTTTTGATGCCTTGATAGACATTGCAATTCTGACACAGTACTCTACCTCTCCCCCTGAAGTGCACTAAAAAATGGTTTTCATACAACAGTCTTCCTTGAGCAAAGAAGATGGTTGAGATCTACAGAATAAATACATCCACAACTCAGGTCTTCTAAGCAATGACTCTTCTCAACCTCCATAATCGGACATTCAACTAATATATATTAGTTGAATATATATATTATATATATAATATATAGATATATTAATCTCTTTCTATATATATATATATGTTATGGGAGTACAGAGGATAATAGCAATATTTTAAAATGTTCAATTTGTTATATTTTTAATAATGGATCAAATTCTAAGTTTGTTGTGAGCAAGTGGAGACTAAATTACTTTTTAGATGCAATTGTATTAAAGAACATGTATTTGTAGACTAATTGCTAAACTATGCAATTAAAATGAATGACTAAAACTGTTAACAGAGATCCAGGCACTGTGGCACATGCTTGCAATCCCAGGAATTGGGAGGCTGAGACAGGAAGATTGCAAGTTTGAGGTCATCCTGTGCAACTTAGACCCTATCTCAAAATAAAAAAATAAAGAGGGCTGGGGTGTGTAGCTCAGTGGTAGAGCCTCTGGGTTCAATCCCTAGTAAAACACACACACACACACACACACACACACACACACACACACAATGTTAACAGAGGAGAGTCGGCCTCTTCCAGTATCAAATACGATATAATTGCATTCAGGGCAGTTAATGGTAAGTCAAAGAGTTCAAGTTCAGAGTCTGCTGAAAAGGTAAGAACTGGTCTCCCTCAATTTATCATGTGAAAGATTTAGAACACAGCTTTCATCAAGGTTGTATTAGCTAATATTTTACTTCTGAAAAGCATGGCGAATGAATAAAACAAGAAAAATTGAATGACAAGTTTGTCTTTAATAAATTTTATTGGCAACTTACAGATCCTGGGCCTCATCTTTCAAATGCCTCTTCCTTAGTAAAGTCATGTGTGAATCCTGTAAACACAGAACCTCTTGCTCCCCCTGGAGTTCCAATAACTGCGCTTCAGCGGGTATCATAATTCTTCTATGTCTTCATTCCCCACAAGCATATGAGGTAGTTGGATACCCTCTCCTGCACTTGGAAACCCAGGCCGGCTGCTTAAATATTTCATCACCTGACAGCATAGACCTGAGAACAACTGGAAAGCTCATAACCAACCTGACAAGGAATGAGGTCCATTTATCCATCAACCCTTCAAAGAGAGACCCAGCATTCTCAATCTTAATTCTATAGAGGGGCCTGAATATCTCAAGGACTGGAGTGGTGTTAGGTGGATAGAAGTTCGGGTAGCCTTAAGAAAGGTTAATTAATTAGACGCTACTTTTTAGTTGCTGCTAATTAGAGCTGTCAAGAAGAATTAAAGTGTAGATTTGTAACTCATTATGATTGTCAGTCCTTATGACTCTACTAAGATGAAACATGGTAGTAAAGGAAGGAAAAAGAACTGCAGGCGGCGTTGGGATCCAGTTCTGGCACAGAGCGAGGAGACAGGCAGCTCCAGGTGGAGGAAGAGGCACACGGAGGTGCAGCCAACTACGATGGGTGCCCAGCCTGGACTGCTGAGGAGCGCGGGGTGGGGCAGGGTGGAGGTGAAGTGAAATGAGAGGCTGTTTGGAGCTCAGGCAGACGCAGGCCGGTGCACAGCGGACCAGGCTAGATGGGCGACCTGGGGTTGAGTCGAGTGTGAAGTTGAAGAGACCAGAGAGTGGCAGGTGTGGCCTTCAAGGGACACAGCAGAGGCAGAAATCTGCAAGAAGACAGGCGCAGCCTGGTGCCGTCCAAGTCCCACCTGATGCCTGCAGCTGTTCTGAGCCGGGCATGGCAGTAACAACTCTACAGAGAGCGGAATGAAGCCCGGGGGGCGGGGGGTCTGGACCAAGGGCTACCCCGCTGGTATGCGGCTGACCGTGCGCCAATGAACGGCCAGAGCCGGCGCCTCACCCTCCTCTGGTCCTGGGCTCCCCACGCCGGGCTGCAAAGGAGGACGTGTGGACACGGACATTTTGTCCTAGAGCCTCGCCCAGCGGTCGCCTGCGTGGCCTGGCTGCCCTCACTGGAGTGGGGACGCTGGGAGGACGGGATGGTGCGAAGCGCCAAAATCCGACTGCCAGGTTAAGCGGGAGGTGTGGACGGCTGGAGCGCGCAGGAAATGTCCCAAAGAAAGGCCGGGTGTGTCGCCGCCGCCCTCTGCTCTGCGCGCTTCCTCTTGAGCGGGCACGACCCGAACACAGGTGGAGAGCCTGGTCGCCCCCTCCCCGCCCCGCAATTTGTTGGGCACTGGCTGTTTTGAAAGCTGTGATTCCTTGACCCCGACCATCTGCCTCGCTCGCACGAGGCCGTCCCTGGTTCCAAAGATCATTGTGTTGTCGCGACTTTACATTTGGGGATGCAACACCTGGGGTGCGCCTGGCCCCAAGGAGCGCCGGGCGGCCTTCCCTATTGTCCTGCCCTAGTCCCCAAGGATGCCGCCGGCTGGCTTCTCCAGCCCCCCCCCCCTCAGCCCCCATTTAACAGCCAGCTCATTCCAAACTGAGAACCCTTATAATGGAATGGTCGGGCTTCCAGTCAAGGGGAGCTCAGACAGTCGTTCAACAAACATTGTTCGAGTACACCTCGAGTCGGACGCGGGGTAGTCGGAGTGGAATAGGACAATGGTCAAAGCCTCGTGGTGAGATACAGGCACAGACAGGTCTGAACTGTGGGGGTCAGACTTGGTCACTCTGCGGTCATTGACTTCATGAATAAAGTCCCCAGGTCAGGGGTGACACTTGTCGGGGCTTTGTCCTGGGATGCCAGTCCTTCCCCAGCCGTTCCGCTGGGCTGGGAATCCAAGCGTCACCTGCGGCCGGACCCACCCCCTGCGTGCCGAGGCGCGCTCTCCAGTGCTCGTGAGCTGCGGGCGAGGTCCGGGGCGGAGGCACGCCCGGGACTCCCCGGCTACGCGTTTGCGGGTGTCACCGGCGTCCCCACCCGGGCGGGGGCTGCTTGGCGAGGACCCGGCAGGGGTCCCGCGCCTCCGCCCAGCACCTCCCGCCGCCGGCTTCGCCCCGCCCCTCTCCGGCCGCGCGTCCCCAGCCGCAGGTTCAACGCCCGCGGGGACCCGAGCGCGGCGCCGGTCTGCTGCGGGATCCCGAGCGGGCCGGGGCACCTGCGCGCCAGCACCTCCCGGGACGGCCGCGGCTGACTGGGCATGCTCAGGAGCCGGGAGGCCGGGCGCCGCGGGAGCCGAGCGCATGCACTCGCCGGGCCGGGCGCCGGCCGTCCAGGGGGCTCTCGCCGACGCCCCGGCCAGCCTGGGCAGGACGCGCGCCGGGATGGCCTCCCTCGCTGCCTACGGTAACGGCGGGCTCCGGGCGGGGGCGGGGGCGGGCAGGCGGGCCCTGGAGTCGGCCGGGCACCCCGGGAAACTTCGGGGTTGGGATCCGCGGCAGAGTCGGGAGGGGAGGGAGCCGGCTGCACCGCGCATCGCCTGGGGACCAAGCCACCCATCCTCTGCGGGGCTGGAGGCTGCCCGTAACCTGGGGAGGGGGTATTTGCGGGATCAATCTGTGCAGCCAGGACGCCTCAAATTTGAGAGGGTGTGGTAGCTTCGGGACTCCAGAAAAACCCCACTCGCTTCCGAAAACTCAGGGTAAGGGATGGGGGTGTCGAGTCCTCTTCCCGCGGGGCGAGGCGAGGCTTGGAGTTGGGAGATGTGCGTTCAGTCGGCATGTATCCTGTCCCTGTCTGACCTTGGGCAAGTTATTGAAACTTTTCTGCTCCTGCATTTCCCCCATCTGTAAATGAGAGATGAGACCATCTCTCTGACAGATGCTGTGGAATTAAAATAATACGCACCGAAATATGTTTTTAATGCAAAAGGGAAAGCAAATTGGAAATTAAAGTTATATGGCAATAGTAGGCATTATTCCCCCACCTCATATTTTGGTTAAAGAATATCTATCTATATAGGTAGATCGATACGTATGTATGTATGTATGTGTATATACACACACACAGACACACACATATGACATCGCACACTTCTGAAGGAAAATAGAATCACAGAGTGAAGGTTTGAGACAGGTAGAAATCCCAGCAAGATTTCTTATCAACATTCCTGCTTGTGTGGAAAAAGGATTTCTCTTTATTCCTTTATCAGAAATGCTGCCGAGACTTGGTTCTAGGAGACAGAAACTCCAGTAGACCGCCTTCCCTTCCCCTTGCTTGCAGTCAGTTGTGATAAAGTCTAGATTTGGGGTTTTCAATAGGAAGGCTGTGAACAATTGTGACATCTCACAGCCTGGGGTTGGCGGGAGGGAAATTGCTGCTCCTGGGCGTGGTGGCTCCAATCACCAGGCCAGCCATGTCCCCTGCTCATTTTCCCAAGGTTAAAGGGGTCCGTCTCTATCTCTTTCTTTCGCTGGATTTAAACTGTTTAAAATAATCATTTGGGTAACTCAGAGGATTTGCTATCCACGCTTGGGAACCAGCTAACAAATTGTGAGCAGATTACAAATTGCATACTAGTGGCCTATTTTTTTTTTCTGTTTTTACTCGGAGCATTTTTGCTGGGATATGAGTTGTTCTTATCTTGTACACATTTAACAGTGAACATTGTCGTTCTTGTGTAACCATATGGGGATAATTCAGTATTTTGATGGTGTTTTAGGCATATTCATTGGCAAAAAAAATCTATGTTTACACCTTTTTCTGTCAGAGGGCTCTAACTTCTGACTTTTTTACATCATGGATGTACCTATGGATACTGTCAGGAATAGGTTTACATGATAATCAGTTATGTACATTTCTAGAAGCTTTAAAAGCTTAAATGGGTACCCAGGTAGAGAAAATGAAGTCAGAAGAAGTGAAATTACTTTGAAAAGCAAGTATATTCAGTAATTAAAGGAAAAGGTTGCTGATAATTTTTTTGTGGCAAATAAGAAATACCCAGATTTCTCCTTTATTGGAAACTTAAAGGGTACTGATACAGACTTAAATAAAGACATATCGGAATTTGTGCTATTTAAAATATATTCCTGACACACTCTCCTCCCTTCCCCATTCCTAAAATGGTCAAAACACTTGGCTACCAAGTCCACAGCTAATTCTTAGGTCTCTAATGATGGGATTCAAGATCTGACAAGATAAGTTCATCCATTAAGGTTTTCAAACTAGTGAACAAGTTAAGGAAAAACATATTTGAGCACATTCAATCTATTCTTCACCCACCGGATGCTGTCAAGATCAGATCATTATCTGAGGAGAGCATGGCGGGTTCAGGAACCATTCACAAAATCATCTTTCTCGTAATCAAGCGGCTTTAAAATTCTGCTGCAATTTTGGCTTAGATATCATGAGGAGGATGATCTAAAATGTTTTTGCCTGGAATTTCTAGAGTTCAATTTTTATATTCATTTGACTGATTTAATAAATGCCTAAGTCCTATCTTTAGCACAGGGGCTGCCAAGAGAATGAACAGTTATGCTGTAGACCGTGTGTTTTAGGTTCCTAAGACGCGAGAGAAGGTTGGCTTGTGTATGCATTCCATTAGCAGCAGGCTCCAGGAAACCTTATTAGCTTCCCTTCCCATATACATTTTTGAACCCACATTAGAACTTGCTCTTCTTATATTTTAGCATGAATTTTTGCTTTTAGACTACCATCCAGGCTCATATAATCTAGAAATGTGAAAGATTAGGGTAACAAATAACTGTAATATACCCTCTAATACGTATATGTTCGATGAATAATGCAATTTTTAAAATTCTGGGTTTTTCAAGTCTCAACCCTTTACACTCAGCACTGACATTTCTTTTCTTGTCCTCTAAATGGTTTAGGTTCTTAACCGCTTTTAGCTCATTATATAACCGTATGCACAAGACAAGATGGGTGACAAGTCTCTTTTGGAGAGAAATGCCTGGGGCTTGGCCATGCAAAAGAAGGTGCAGGGGCCATGTTCCAGACTGAACCAGGAAGAGCCTTGACATTAGACCTGTAGGCCTGGCCTTGAGCTGTCAGCTTCAGACCCCAGGGGGCTTAATAAGGGCTCAGAGAGCGGATAGAGCACAGCAGTAGCTATTTCAGATAGGGAATGCCTCTCTGAGGAGATATTTGAACAGAGAGCTACATGAAGGAAAGGAACAACCATTCCATTATATGGGGGAAAAGGATTTCTGGTAAAGCAAACAGTAAGTGCAAAGGCCCTGTGACAGGAACGAGCTTGTCACATTCAAAGCTAGCTAGGACAGTGTAGCTAGAGCAGAGAGAGAAGTAGAGGATAGGAAGACAAGGCATGCAGAGCGGGTACTGTTGTAACTCTATTCCCCTCATTTGCCTTCTGCTTCTTAAGTTGATGCTTCTTAGTGGACTCCTCCTCTGTTTCGTTGATAGTTGCCTTGCTTCTATCCTTGACCTTATAACCTCATTCAGCCATTGGATGATGTCGATTAGATATACACACACCCCTCTCCCATGCTAGACAGTGACCCTGGGTGCAGAGTCTGTCTCTTAGTGGGTGGCATAAACTGGGGCACCAAGGTTTTCTGAGCTGTAAGTAGAATGTGAGGTATGACTGGACATGATAAAATGGCACCGTAGTTGAATTAGCTGAGTTAATCCTCATAACAGCCTCTAAGAAACAGGTCCATTGTTAACCCCAGATTCATCTGAAGAAATTGAGGCACAGGTCAGTTAAGGAACTTCCTTAGCCTCCCATAGTGAGTGGGAAGCCCCAAAGCAGATGTAGGGAGTTTGACTCCAGAGCCTAGGGATGGGGGTAGTTAGGAAGAGGGAGAAGATGAGCAGATGTGTGGGTGGGAGTGTGGGTAATTCCAGGAAGGCAAGCTGGAGCCAGGGCTAGAAGACAATGTATTACCAGCACTTCTCATTGGAAGGGGGCACAGAAGAGGGGTGTAGAGAGAGCTCAGCCCAACTGTGGAACGCGGAAATCAAATGAAGCGAGGAGAGATGAGAGCCCAGGACATACTTTCTGTGACGTTTCCTGTCTTCAGGTGACTCCCACAGAGACATCACTGGCTCAGAACTGCTTTCCTGCAGATGCTAAGCTTGTGTACCCAGATGTCTGCTAGACTTTTCTACTCATATGCTCTTCTAGCATCTCAAATTCAACGTGCCCCAAACAGAATACCCGGCTTCCTCTCCAGACTGGTTTCCTATGTAATATTACCAACTTCTGAGCTCAAACTATAAGCTGAGCTCTTGCCTGAACCCAGGGTTCCAGAATGAATGAGATGTCACTGTTGCTGTCACAGATGGTAGGTCAGCCGGAGGAGACAGACTCCTAAATGGAGAATTATAATACAGTCTTGTCGGGGATAGTCTGGGGGTGGGGTGGTGAGGGATAGACCAGGAACAGTTCCCTGGAGGAGACAATGATAAAAGATTGATTGGGAGAAAGAAGGCATTCCAGGGAGCAGCACATTGTTGGTGGAGCATGTCGTCAAGACAGCATGTGACTGGAGAGGTGGACAGGAGTCAGCTTGCTCTGCCCACCACCCAGGCCAAGAATCCTGGGAGTCATCTTCCAGTCTTCTGTTACCAGCATGTACTAATAGTGACCTTGGATGACTTAATGTATCATCTGTGCTTCTTTTTCATTCTTGTGTGTGTGTGTGTGTGTGTGTGTGTGTGTGTGTGTGTGTGT
>PVJS01001422.1:0-60165 GCA_004027185.1 Glis glis | reverse complement strand
GATTACAGGAGTGCACCACACCCATCTTCTTTTTAAACCTGTAAAGTAAGGTCATTATGAGGTCTAGATGCAATAGTGCTAGTAACAATAAATACAATTGTCCCTTGGTTTCCAAGAGGGATTGGTTCTAGGACCCCCTGTGGATACCCAAATCCACAGAAGCTCAAGTCCCTTACATGACACACACAAGCCCCTTATATAAAATGGCATGATAGTTCCATACAGCTTACACAATCCTCCTGTTGACTTGAAATCATCTCTGGATTAGTTATAATGCGTAATACAATGTAAATGAGGTGGAAGTAGTTGCTCTACAGTATTGTTTAGGCAATACAGACAAGAAAAAAGTCTGTACATGTTCAGTACAGACACAATATTTTTTTTCAAACATTTCCCATCATTAGTTGGTTGACTGCTTGGATGCAGAACCCACAGGCAAAGGGGGATGCCTCCACTCAGTAAGCATCCGCATTACATCAACTGCCTCTCTCGGCCTGTAGACTCACCACGTCCTGTTGATCCTTCTTCCTTAACACCTTTCCGCTCTGTTTTCTCCTCTCCCTGGCCCAGGCCACCATCACTGCTCAGTCCGACTGCAGTAGCGGGCCTCCAGCTGGTCCCTCTGGCTCTCTTCCCTGCCCCTCTGGTCCCAGTTGCACTATTATTTCCCTGCTTAAAACTTTAATGGCTGCCCTCTGCCTCGGGTCAAAGCCTAATCCCCCTCCTCTTCTCTCCTGCAGCTCATGGCCCTGGCATCCCACCCTTTAGGGAGACAGGTGGTTGAAGGCACATGCCCTGAAACACATTACCTCCCTCCTTTACCAGGTCTCCTTCCTTCCCTTCCTTTTTATCTCTGTCCATCTGACTTGGTGCCTCTCCTGGGATCTCTTAGAGTAAGTCTTCTGCCTAACAGCTTCCCATTTTGTACTGCAATGAATGGATTGTAAAATCCTGGAGGCCAAGGACCACATCTTTCATCCTCATATTCCTGGTGCCTAGCGCCGGGCTGGCACACAGTAGGTGACTCATACCTGACAGTCTGACTGACTGAAGGACTGAATGGACTGAGCAGGGGCAGTACACCACACCCAAGTTGCTTTTTCTTTTTTTAAAGAGAGGTCTTGCCGGGCGTGGTGGCGCACGCTTGTAATCCCAGTACTTTGGGAGGCGGAGACCTGAGCGGCCAGCCTCAGCTCAAGCATGCCTCCCTGTCTCTCCCTCCCTCCCTGTCTCTCTCTCTCTCTCTCTGTCTACTTAGTGAGGCCCTCCACAACTTCGTGAGACCCGGTTTCAAAATAAAGTATAAAAAAATAGGGCCGGGGGCGTAGCGCGGAGGTAGAACGCCCCTGGGTTCAATCCCCGGTACCGCAAAAAACAAACAAACAAATAAAGAGAGGTCTTGCTAAGTTGTTGAGGTTAGCCCCGAACTCTTGGACTCACGTGGTCCTCTGCAGGCACACGCCACTACGCTCAGCTTCATGCACAGGTTCTTAAAACTCTATTTTCCTATCACAAATAACAAGCAGAATAAGTTTTACCCTTCAGAAAAGAGGAACAGACAGAAGAGCAAAAGTGTCCATGCTGCGCGGTGAAAGGAGATACACGCTAACTGCCTGGGATGCAGGCTTAGTTACCGAATAAATCCGTGGAGCTTCTTGATGACTTCTCTTTTTTTGCCCTCCTTGTACCACCTGGCTGGCTCATTATTATGCAATCCAGACGCTTGTGGTCAACACTGATTAGGATCCTTTTGATTAAGAAGCTGCACCACGGCATCTACAGATTATTCTTTGACCTTCAGTACTTCACTTTGAATAAGTTTCTTTCTGGGGTAAAACTAAATTAGAATTTTATTTTGATCCGTGAAAAAAAGCACTTTAATTCTTTCCCTTAAAACATGATGTTTGGGGGTAAGCATGTCTTAGTCTGCTCTGGGCTGCTATATAACAAAATTCCACAGCCTAGGTGGATTCAACAGCGGACGTTTATTTCCCACGGTTCTGAAGTCTGTCCGGTGAGTTGAAGGTCAAGGTGCCGGTGATCAAAGTGTCTGCTGAGGGTCTACTTCCAGGCTTGCAGACAGCCGCCTTCTCGCTGGGTGCTCACAGGGCCGTTCCTGGAGCATGCATGAAGAGGGTGAGCTCTCTCTTCTTCTTATAAAGGCACAAATCCCATCATGGGAGCCCTATCCTCAGGAACTAATCAAAACCCAGTTGTCTCCCGAACTGGGTCTCCCTCAAATACCCTCCCTCAAATACCACCACATTGGGGGTTAGGGCTTCAACATAGGAGTGTGTGTGTGCGTGCGTGTGTGTGTGTTACTGGGGATTGAACCCAGGGGTGTTCCACCTCCCTACACCCCCAGCCCTATTTTATTTTTTATTTTGAAACAGGGTCTTGTTAAGTTGCTAAGGGTCTTACTAAGTTTCTGTGGCTGGCCTCAAACCTGCAATCCTCCTGTCTCAGCCTCCCAAATACAGTCTCATGCTACTGCACCCGGCATGATGTAGATTTGGCCATGTGAATATAAACCTAGATAAATAATCCATGTTCCCAAGGAAGTTTCTAGAACAAATAATTCAATCTAGTTTTTGTGAGTGTTAACTGTATGTTAGGCATTGTTGTTAGTTCTGGAAGTAAAGAGGCAAAAGCTGCCTGTTTAATGACTCTTACATTGCAATCCTAAGGCACGGATCTTGACTCCCTGGGGAAAGTGAAAATGGAATGTATGATTTTCAACACTGGCATAAATATGAAAGGAAAAACTTTTCTCTAATTAGAGTTCATGAAAGGGCTTTTGTCACGGTGCCTGCTGCTAGAGTGGAATCAAAGGGAAGCTGAGATAATGAGTATCAGGCACCGCATTTAAAAAGCAGAAATGGTGATTATTTGTAAGCTTTCTAGAAGCTTCGGCAAACACGTGCCCAGCCTCGTATGCAGAGGCAGGTCTGGAGGAGGACGCAGAGAGGGTGCTGCTACTGTAAGGACTCTGCAGCCAGGGCCTGCCTGGCCTTCTACTAGTAAGTACAGTGGCGACAAGCACATGACAAAGAGGATGCAAAAGCCCTTATGAAAACCTGGAGAGCCCTGCAGCAACACAGCACACAGTGCTATGATTTGTGTGTTGACTTTACCATAGCAATAGAGATCTGTTTTTATAGGAAAAGCTCTGCTGAGTGGAAACACACTCTGACTGATTCCTCAGCACCTTAGAGAGACCTCCCAGGGCACCACTTCTACCGGAAGCAGCCTGTGTTTGCTAGATACAATCGGCATTCATTGTTTTTAGAGTAGATGGATTTCAGTCGCAATAACAAGGAGAAAGCAGAAGCCCAGGGAGAGTAGGTGAGCAGATACAGATGGCCCAGCTGGGAGGAAGGGGTAGGGCTGGAATATTTACCTTTCTGTAAACCTGTAAAACACACAGTACACATGAAATAGCTGCACATAGTGCTATTCTGCGGAACACACGTGTACAACAGGTACACACACAGGCACGTACACATACACAAGTGTACCACAATATTTTTTCCTTACTAGTTGGCTTTCTAGAACCTTTTATAAACAATTTTAAGTGATTTAAAAAATCAGATGATTACAAGTGCACACCTGTAATCCCGGTACTTGGGAGCTGAGACAGGAGGATTGCAGGTTCAAGGTCAGTGTGCAGTAACTTAGCGAGCCTCTATTTAGAAATAAAAAATAAAAAGGGCTGGGGGTGGAGCTCAGAGGTAAATCGCCCTTGGGTTCAATCCCCAGTACTGCAAAAAAAACCAAACCAAACCAAATCAAAACAACAACAACAACAAAACAACCTGATGCAATAAGCAGTTGTAGCTTACCCGTTATAGTGAGTAGATTTTGTAAATTGAATGGTATTTCCAGTATACCAGTGTAGATGGTTATTAAAGGAATCATATGGTGACTGTATTTTGTAAAATCAATAGTTGACCATCATTTATCTGGTAAATTCGTAAGTTTCAGCTGTTCATATATAAGCAGGCTTATACTATGTTTTTAAAGGTTTAATGAAAGCCTGTTCTTTTCTTTTTTAAATTTGTCCTTCCTTTCGGGTAGGTGAGCTGTTTGCCCAGATTCTGTGGGTCGGGGTGTCCAGGGGAAGGCTTATCCTCAGACGCTAACCATGTGTTTCTCCTTCAAGGGAATCTGCTGTCTTTTGAGTCCCAACCTCGTCTATACTTAATTTATATTCCAAAAAAGGCACAAATAAGGACTTTGGGGCTTCCGAGTTTATGAACAATAATCAAACCATCATAAGAATTGATGAAATTTCTCAAATGGAGAGTGAAATAAATGGTATCAAGATGAATAATTTAAAACAATTGCTTCCATGAAACACGACTTACTTTCTGGGCTGGATGCATGTCGGGGTATCTGAGCCCTGGTTCTCCCACTCTGCAGCTGTGTGACTAAGAACAAATGACGTAGATGTCAGGGTCCGTTACCTCAGCGAAACGCAAAGGCAGGACCCAGTCCTTCTTGTGTTTCTGGCAGTCTGAGCTGTCCCTCAGATCCCAGCCGAGAAATGGACGTTGATCTAACTTGCTATTTACCTGGTGAGGTGAGAGCTGCTCAGCATGACCTTTTCCTGTGAATTATCAGGAAAATCTCCTAAGTAATGTCCTCTTACCTGAATTTACCTACAGGTTGAATTCTTCTATGGTAGTCATGTGATGTGTTCATTTTGTGGTAATTTCCATTGGGTTGTGCACTTATGATGTGGGCATTATATTGTGTGTTACATTTTTAAAAGTATTGGTTTGTTTTAAAAGCCTTCCTTCCTCAGGGCAGGTCTTTCTCAGAAACAGTCATTTGAATCACACAATGTCTGTCATCTCTCTCTGCTGTCTCAGGCCACCTGTATTCTAAACTCATATATTTCCCATATTCTCCGTTCCTAACCACTCTCTACTTCACCCAGTTCCTGGCACAGGACAGATCACACAGGTCCTAAAAAGTCTTTGGTTGAATCCTTAGCCCCTGAGAGTTCAGCTGACAGACCTGAGAGTTATGCGGTAGACCAGTACATCTCCCTTTAATGAGATTGTGGATCACTTGGGCATCTTATTAAAATGAAGATCTTGATTGAATAGTTCTGGGGTGGGCCCAGCATTGTGCATTTCTCATAAGTCTTCCAAGTGGTACTGATCTTTCTGGTCTAGGGACCACGCTTGGTGTGGTAGCAAGCTTGTTGTGAAGAATGGTTACTGCTATACAGTGAGTGTTATGACTTACTCACGCAAATTGTTGTATAGCATGGCGCTGGTTCAAGAAACTAGACTTGATGTTTTAGTCTTTTAAACATTTCTGGTTGTGTTTTGCTTTATGTGTTTTGCTTTATGTGTTTTGCTTTATGTGTTTTGCTTTATCTGCTACATGCTCTTTTTTTTTTGCCAGTAGCACAACATTTAAAAATCCTTTAAAAAACCGGTGTTTATAAGCACACAGACACACACATATACAAAGTACACAGAAAATAATAATCACACCTTCTCCCCACTCCATTCCCTAAAACGAACTTTTCTGACTTTTTTTTTTGCGGTACTGGGGATTGAACCCAGGGGCATTCTACCTCCAAGCTACACCCCCAACCCTATTTTTTATTCTTTATTTTGAAACAGGGTCTCACTAAGTTGCGGAGGGCCTCACTAAGTAGCTAAGGCTGGCCACGAACCTGCCATCCTCCTGTCTCAGCCTCCCAAGTACTGGGACTACAAGCGTGTGCCACCACACCCGGCTCAACTTTTCTGACTTCTGACATCATAGAGTAGAGTCAGAAAACAGCCTGTAATGATGTTGATTTAGCTTATGATTGTTGAGATTTACTTTATGGCTTAATGTGTGGTCCAGTTTTGTAATAGTTCAACCTGCACTTAAAAGTTAAGAATGTATGTTCCCTACCTGTCAAGTGTAGGATTCAGTCTGCCCATTAAATTGAGGTTAATTGTGCAGTTTATATTTTCTGTGTTTTTACTAAATTTTTGCCTGTTCAATCAATCAGTTATTAAGTATATGTTAAAATATCCCCCTCTGATGGTAGTTTTGTTAATTTTCCCCTGTAGCATCACATATTAATATGTTAGTTGATTAATTTTTATTTTTACATCATATATTTTGAAGTTCTTTTGAGCATACAGGTTTAACATTTTTATATCTTCCTGGAAAACTGAACCCTGAATGTTTTATGATTATTGTTGGCCCCCGTTAGCCTTAATAATAATGCTTTTTGTCTTATAACCTTTTTCATCTAAAAGTAACATAGCTTGCTAACTTTATTTTAATTAATATTTGCTTGCTATATCTTTCTATATCTCTTTTTGTTAGTATTTGCTTGCTGTATCTTTTTATATATCCCTTAGTCCTTGTGTTTTGGATGTTTCTTTTATTTTTTTATTTTATTTTGTTTGCAGTACTGGGGATTGAACCCAGGGGCATTCTCCCTCTGAGCTACACCCCCAGCCCTATTTTTTATTCTTTATTTGGAAACAGGGTCTCACTAAGTTACGGAGGGCCTCACTATATAGCTGAGGCTGGCCGCAAACCTGGATCCTCCTGTCTCAGCCTCCCAAGTACTGGGATTATAAGCGTGCGCCACCACGCCTGGCTTTGGATGTTTCTTTTATACACAACAGTTTGGTTTTTTAAAAAAGAAATCCATCTCACAATCTTTTAAATAGCAAATTTAGACCATTTACATGTATTGTTATTACTAATGTACTTGGATTTATTTCCACTACTTTACTTTGTATTTTTTTCATGTGTTTTTATCACTTATTTCCTTTTACTAATCTGAACTTTTTTTTTGTTAATTCCTCTCTCTCACTCTTTTCTGATACCCTGTTACTACCCCCTTGAACACAACAAACTGGTTTGACATTTACCATGTTTCTGTTGCAATTGCCCTTGTACTCTTACTTAAACCTTTCTTAAGAATTCTATACTTACTCATTATATTTTGTTTAACTTACTCTAAATTTAATATGTTAACCTTGTCCCTTAGTAATATTTTGAGCACCCAGCTCCTGGCTTGAATGACAATTATTACTTAGTACGTTAGTTCTGTTCTTTTCTTCAAACCTCCCAAATTAGATTGATGATTATTTAATATTAACAATTTTTGTTTAAAGTCTCTGCACATTTGCCAGAATTCCACATTCAGCAGAAAGACAAATAGGTGTGATCCTTTCTTTTTCACTGGGGTTACAATGAAAGGTAAGGTAGGCTAAATGTTGAGATGGGACGGATTTTCTTTTATTATAAGATCATATTGTTTATGAATATACTTATAATTTGAGACAAAAATGTGTTAATTTTGTTCACCCTTTTTTGCTGATTAGTCCTGTAAAGACAGTAGATCTTGCAACCTATACAGCCTAATTGCTTAGCACATCAGATAAATGACTGTCAAAGATATAGCACTATATAGCACCAGATACAGGAGGATCCACTGAACACAGCTTGCTTTATTAATTTGCCCTCCTTCTAACTTAGCCTCTGTTCTCAGTTATTTTTCTAGTGTAAGACAAACCTGGGTTTCAAGTCGAGTTTTGTGTGACTCTGAGAAAATCCCTTAATTTTCTGAGTCCCTAGTTTCTTATATACCTAATGGGATAAGCACTCCTATCTTTTTTTTTTCTTTAGTCCCTGATAGTTCAGCTTACAGACCTAAGAGTTATGTGGTAGACCAGTGCCTCTCCCTTTAATGAGACTGTGGATCACTTGGGCATCTTAGAATTATAATGTTTTTTTATTTTTTAGAACAGTTTTAGATTTACAGAGAAATTGAGAAGACAGTACAGAAAGTTCCTGTATATCCCACACTCAATTTTCCCTATTAATATTATTGTTATTATTATTATTATTATTATTATTATTATTATATACTTTTATTTGATGCATTGTAATTATACCTCATACTGAGTGAGGTATAGTGATAGGAGCATACATGCACACATCTCTTAGAGCACTCCCCTCTGCATCCCACCCCGTCCTTCCTCCTCTCCAAACATGTCTTTGAGATTGGAATAGGTAATTTTATATATGTACATAGCTGGCCACACACTTACCTTAAAAGAATTGTTTTGAAGCTTAAGTGAAATAACATCAAATGAAATAATGAATGTTTACCATAGTGCCTGACAGAGAGTAGGTATTGGATGACTGGTGTTAATTCCAGTGCTTTCTCTTTTTTTATACATTTTTGCAGAATTGCTTTGCTACAATATCTGCCCTTCTTCATTTTTTAAATCTTATTATGAACTATAATATAATATAGATAAGTGGGTAAGACAAATTTATAACTTAATAAATAATTATAAGATGAATTCCATGGGACCACTACCTAGGTCAAGTAATAGAACCTTTCCAGCAGAACTGACCCCTGTCCTATATTGTATCAAAATTCAAACTACCTCCTTCCCTACCAAATGGAACCGCCATGCTGACTTTTGTGCTAATTGTTTTATTACCTGTCTATGCAGTTTTATGACCTATATATGCATGAATAACACAATTTAGTTCTGTTGTTGAAGTTTTTCATAAATGGAATCACATATGTTGGTTTGGGGTTGCTTCTTTCATCCAACATTATACTTATGAGATGCATCCATGATCCTCTGTGTAGCATTACTCCATTCATTTTCTTTACTACATGCTATTCCATTTTATGAATATCCGCATTCTTTTTAAGTATAAAATAAAAATAATAGCTAATACTCATTGACACTTTCTACGTGCTAGTTACTGTTATATAAATATTTTCTTTTGTATTAACTAGTTTACTGCTCATATAATCTTATAAGAGCCTTTATTATTCCTGTTTTCTATACAAGGAAATGGAGCCCATAGGGATGAAGTAACATGCCCAAGGGTTGGAACCAGATGTCTAGGTACTGACTCCAGAACTCACAGTGTTTATTGATCTCACTTGTAGTCTCAAGTTTTTCCATGAGTTACTTGGTATTTTCACTTGACTGCAGTTGGTGTCTCAAGAATTAAATGGATGTCGATGCTCTTCCATAAAGTCTAGCGTTCTTGCCTTAAGTCCTATGGGTAAGAACACTTGGCTTCACAGGGTTACTGTGCACTGCAAACTGCTATGGCTCTTGGTACTTTTGCTCCTTGAGTCTTTTCAAAATAATGTCACCAAAATTATTGCCCTAGTTTTACCATTCAGATTTGATTAAAACTGAAATCACTTTGCCATTCAAATGTGTTTACAGCCACTTCCAAGGCATTTGTTCCTAATTCAAGCATCCTGATTCCGTGTTGATTACTAATATTTCAGTATGCTTTTCTCCTTCAGTCATAGCCATTTTTTCAATTGCATATTGTGTGTGTGTGTGTGTGTGTGTGTGTGTGTGTGTGTTATTGGGGATTGAACCCAGGAGCATTCTACCTCTGAGCTATACCCCCAACTCTATTTTATTTTATTCTTTTCTCTTGAAACAGGATTTTCCTAAGTTGCTGAGGGTCTCACTAAGTTGCTAAGGCTGGCCGCAAAACTGCGATCCTCCTGTCTCAGCCTCCCAAGTACTGGGATTACAAGCATGTGCCACCATGCCTGGCTTCTTTGTGTGTTTTCGATGCCCCTGGCCTTTCCCTTGGAGATCTCCTACTTTAAAAAATCTCTTAAGGACAGATTATTAGGGAAGGGTTTAAAAAGAATTAGGAATGGCAACTTCATAGTAGTTTGGTGTGTTTTAGGTCTGGATTTTGTTGATTCCACAGATTCCACAAATATATACTGAAATATTTGCCAAGTATGCATTTTCATATAGCTGATTTATTTTTATTAACCATACCTCATCCCTCTTTCCCTGAAATAGTGAGGTAAGCATTATTGCCACCATTTTCAGGTGTAGACACTAGTACTAGAGGGAGTTAAAAACAGCTCAGCCAAGTTCAAAGAGCCTATGTGGAGCCAAGTGGGGCCTCAAACCCAGGTCTTCTGACTCTCAGCCCAGTGCTCTTTCTTTTTGATCACATCACAATAACCTTTTTGAAGTTATAGCTAGTGGGAAGGAGAAACAGTCATTGGTTTAATTCTTCTTTAATTTCATTTCTTCCTTTTCTCTTTCTTTGAGTCAATGAACATTTATTAAGCATTCACCTTATGCCAGGCACAGTACTTACCTCTGGAAATTAAAAATTAAACAGCATGGGTCTGTCTTTGCCAGGCCCAGGGATTTGGAGAAATGCAAACCAACACAACCTTGCATACTTTCTGCTATTATTGGAGGTGAGGCTGTCTGTTCAGGAAGCACCCTAGAGGCTAGAGATGGTCTGGGAATGTGTCTTAGAGGAGAAGTTGGTCATGGGCACTTGCTAGAATTATTTTTCCCACATTAAAAGTCATCTTAAAAGTATTTTTTAGCTTGATGTGGTGGTGCATGCCTGTAATCCCAGTACTTGGGAGGCTGAGACAGGAGGATCGCAGGTTTGAGGCCAGCCTCAGCAACTTAGTGAGATCCTGTTTCAAAAATGAATAAATGAATGAATGAATGAATAAATAAATAAATAAATGGCAGGGAGTGTAGTTCAGGGGCAGAACGCCCCTAGGTTCAATCATACTGCAAACATACACAAATATTTTTTAGTATTTTACATTCCCATTTGTGAACCTACAGTGGTCTCAATGTAGCTACTAAGCTACATTTCTCTGCCCTCTGGCTTACCACCTGCTTTTGTCAATACTTTCAACTGCCTTCAAACCCAGGGCACACACAGACCACTCTCTGCGGATGACTCCCATGTCCTGGCTTCTTTGTCCAGGTACCAGCTATTTTTTTCTACCTAAGAATGTTCACCAGCAAAGTCTTTTTTTTTTTTTTTGTGGTACCGGAGATTGAACCCAGGGGCGTTCTACCTCTGTGCTACACCCCTGGCCCTATTTTTTAATACTTTATTTTGAAACCGGGTCTCATGAAGTTGCAGAGGGCCTCACTAAGTAGAGAGAGAGAGAGAGAGAGAGAGAGAGAGAGAGAGAGAGAAAGAGAAAGAGCTGAGGCTGACCGCGAACCCGGATCCTCCAGTCTCTTCCTCCCAAAGTACTGGGATTACAAGCGTGTCCCACCATGCCAGGCACAAGTCTTCATTACCAATCCACATTGTGCTGTCATTAAAGTGTGACTCAATTTGTTTCTAGACACCCTTTCTCTCTGGATATATTTGACTAATTTTTAATTATTTCCCCCCTCAAACCTATAATGTTCCTCTTTATACACCAGAGATTTTTTTCTTAGTGTTCCATAATATTCAAATATTTCCTTTAGGTTTTGCAACCTTTATTATTATTTCTTCTAACCTGGGGTGCTTTATATCAAACAATATGTATTTATTTTGATATTTAAAAGCATTTATGCCCTGCCCTGTTGTTGTTGTTTTTAGGACTTTATTCTTTTTAGAGGAATTTTAGATTCACAGAAAAATTGAGAGGAAAAGTACAGAGAGTTCCCATATATCCGCCGTTCCTGCACCCCGCCCCCACATCCTCCACCAGACTGGTACATTTGTTAGAACTACTGACACATCATTAACCACTTGAAGTTTATAGTCCTTTGGTTTCACTCTTGGAGTTGGACATTCTGTGGGTTTGGGTCACTGTATAATGATGTATACACATCATTATGGTATGATACAGAGCAGTTTTACTGTCATAAAAAATCTTCTGTATTTCACCTGTTCATCCCTCCCTCTACCCAACCCCCTGGGAACTGCTGATCTTTTTACTGTCTCTATAGTTTTTGCCTTTTCCAGAATGTCATGCAGTTGGAATCATACAGTACGTAGCCTCTTCAGGTTGGCTCCCTTTACTTAGTAATATGCACTTAAGCTTCCCCGTATCTTTTCGTGGCTCGATAGTGCTTTTCTTCTTAGTGCTGAAAGAGCACAACCATTGTCTGATTGCACCACAGTTTATTTATCCATTCATTTACTCAAGAACATCTTGGTCACTTCCAAGTTTGGGCAATTATAAATCAAGCTGCTATAAATATCTGTGCAGGTTTTTATTTGGACTCATTTTCAACTCATTTTGGTAAATACCAAGGAGCATGATTGCTGGATTCTATGGCAAGAGTAAGTTTAGTTTTGTAAAAAAACTTCCAAACTGTCTTCCAAAGTGGCCATTCCAGGCCAGGCATGGTGGTGCATGCTTGTAATCCCAGTACTTGGGAGTCTGAGACAGGAGGATTGCAGGTTCGCGGATAACCTCAGCAACACGAGGCCCTCCGAAACTTAGTGAGACCCTGTTTCAAAATCAACAACAAAATCGGGCAGGGGGTGTAGCTCAGAGATAGAACACCCTTGGGCTTAATCCCCAGTTACACACACACACACACACACACACACACACACACACACACAGTGGCCATTCCATTTTGCATTCCCACCAGCCATGAATGCGAGCTCCGCTTGTTCCACATTCTTGCTGGCATTCAATGCTGCAAGGGTTCTAGAATTTGGCCATTCTAATAGGTGTGTCGTGGTATCTTATTTTGTTTTAATTTGCATTTCCCTAATGGCATCTGATGGCGAGCATCTTTTCTTATGCTTATTTAGCCCTCTGTGTATCTTCTTGGCAAGGTGTTTGGTAAGGTCTTTGACCCATATTTCTGATCAAGTCGTTCGTTTTCTTGTTGTTGAGTTTTAAGAGTTCTTTGTGTGTTTTGGAAAATCATCCTTTATCAGACAAGCCCTTGGCAAATACTTTCTCCCAGCCTGTGGTTTGTATTCTCGTTCTCTTAATACTGTCTTTCCCAGAATAGACTTTTTGAATTTCGGAGTCTGCCTCTCCATTATTTCTTTCTGAGGTCGCACTTTGGGCAGTGTCTCTGAAAAGCTAACGCCATGCCCAAGGTCGTCTAGACTTTCCTCCGTGCACCCTTCTAGGAGTTTTGTAGTTTCACGTCCCTGCCATGTTTCACCAACAATGTGGAGTAGTTCTGATCTGAGCTGAGCTCCATCGTGACACACACTGTCAGTGTGACAGTGGCAGGGTGCTCAGCCACCTGGCACCGCAGCCCTTCATCAGAGATGTGGGGGTGGTGCTGCCTTGTTCTCTCTCACACGTGAAACAATGTAGGGGAAAATGCTAAAATACAGTGTACCTCGGAGGTCTCCACTTCTTTCGCTCCTCCACTGCCTAGAACATTTTCTGTTCACATAAGGGAGGGATTTGATGCGCTGTGCTGTGCTTTCAGCCTTGCAAGGATTCACACCCACTTCCGTTCCACTGCCCCTTCTCTCACGGTGTGGCCACCGTTATCTCTCATCAGGACTATTACAGTGGCCTCAGAGTCTTTCTGCTTTCTTGTGGCCCTCCTCCAGTGGGTCCTCCACGCTGCCACAGAGTGCTCTTTCTGAAATGAAAATGGGATCATGCTTTCCAGGAAAATCCCAGACTTGCTAATAAGGCTTTTAAGAGCCTTTGTAGTCCAGTACTGCTCCCTTCTCTTACTGAATTTAGCTGCTCACTCTGAGCCTGCAGACAGCGCCCCCACCTGGACACTTGCCCCCACTTTGTCCCC
The DNA here is from genome assembly GCA_004027185.1 of Glis glis. Lineage (NCBI taxonomy): Eukaryota > Metazoa > Chordata > Mammalia > Rodentia > Gliridae > Glis > Glis glis. The sequence goes on along the minus strand of PVJS01001422.1, from coordinate 46,615 downwards.
CTTTCACTTGGTCAGATAGCTCTCACCCTTTAGATTTTAGTTTGGATGACACTTCCTCCAGGAAGCCATACCTGATGCCCTCCAGTCTGGATCAGGCGTTTCCTCACCTGCCTAAGCACCCTTCACTCCCCCATTATATAATGGTGACCCCTACCCAAAATTGCCTGTGGGTGGCTGTCTGGGTTGATTATTGAAATGCTCCAATGGCCCATCCCAGTGCCTGGCATCTAGCACTTCCTAAGCATCAATGAATGAACCAGCAAATGTGTATGAGATTACCTGAGTCACAGACAGAGCTGGCTTGTTTACTGCCAGGCATATATCTACATAGCTGTCATGGTTATAATTAACCTTGACTTATAGGTGTAGACCATGGCTATGGTTAACCTTCTTGTCTTTTATGTTCCTAACAGACAAAGACGTGAGCAGTGGGAGCTATAACCTGTCCTCCGCCACGACGGGCAGCTACTACAGTTGTGTCAGCCAGATCACCATAGGTGAGAAACGGTGCTGATTTGTTTTATAAAAATTATTGTTGCCTGGAAAGGGGGGGGCTAAGGAAGGAGTGTGAAGCAAATGTACATGTGTAAGCTTTTATTTTCAGAACCAGAGCAATTGCTGGTGGACTCACCTTTCTGGGGCGCCCTCTTGTGGATTCTTAGTGCTTTTGAGTAAAATTGGAGGAAATATCCAGAGACTCTTTCCCAACTTTACGACTTTTTGTCATTTGCTATATAGCCCTTTTGTTCATGTATCACTTGCACTATTAATTAATTAATATTACAGCTAACTTACTTTTTAATGTTAATTTGTTTTTTAAAATAAACTTCCTATAACTGCAAATAGAAAATGTATATTTGCTGTAAGTGTAAAGGTAAAGCACACACACACACACACACACACACACACACACACATAATAAAGACAAATCAATGTTATTACATGTTAGCTGGAAACTGTTGCCCAGCAATGCTCAGAGTAAAAGTCTGCTCTTTTTTGTTTGAAGAGCATGCTGAGCAGGTGTTAGGATGGTGCTAGCAACTGAAGCGCGACTTTCTCCTTGTTATGATCAGAATCAGTCAAGGAAAATTGTATGGGAAGAACATTCTTATTAGGTAACTTTCAATTTTATTGAATGCACTTTGTGAGCATTAAAAGGCATGAAATTCTTTGAGGAATCCTGTGTGTCCCTGCCACCTCGTACCCCGACTTCTCAGAAATGCAGTCTCCATGACACAGCTTGTGGCTGCCTTCAGGACTTGAAGTCCACGGTTTGGGACATGTTGCTCTCCGTGCACCCCCTCCTTGCTATGGGAACCCCACAGAGATTTCAGTGCACAGGGAGAACAGAATGTGTCCCCCCCCCGTCTTCTTTCCCCATTTCCTTCCTACTCAACCTTAAACCTGGTTTTTATGGTCAAAAAGGGAGTAGTTTTTCTATTTGTTGAATTCCTCCTCCCCTTTCCACTTCCTTTCAATTTTTTTCTTGATTCCAGAATCCTGGGCACTGACTTAGAGAAGAGGTTAAAAAAATGATGATAATTATAGCTAACATTTATTTTGTATTTATTATCTGCCAGCTGCTCTTGGCTCCTTGTATACATTGTCTTATTTAATCAGAACTCTATGAGAAAGGTGCCATTATTTCTTCAATTTACAGATGAGGAAACATTTTTTTTTTTGCGAATCAGCCAGTTATTAATGTACCCAGAATTTCAATCCAGGTCTGTTGGACACTAAAGCCCATGCTTTTAAACACTATGTCAGTTTCTCAAACTCCAGCAACATGAGCCCCTATAAACAGAAATAATGATGAGCCTCTGAAATTGATTTAAATTCTTTTATCATAAAGTTACTTTAGTAGGTTAAAAATAAGGTTAAAGTAGCTTTATTTTATTCCACATAACCACAAAAATCCAATGAAATTTGCAAGTCACATTTGAAACACTGTAAAGCATCCCCCACGCCCCAATTCACCATTGTGTTGATCAGCTTTTTGTTGCTTTGACCAAAATACCTGACAAGAACAACTTCGAGAAGGAAAGATTCATTTAGGCTCATGGTTTCAGACTCCCAGTCCATGGCCAGCTGGCTCCATTTCCCTGGGATCGAGGGTGAAGCAGAGCATCATGGCAGAGGGGCGTGCTGGAGGAGAGCTGCTCAGCTCACGGCAACCAGGAAGCCAGGGGGATGGGGGACAGAATATAGTCCCCAAAGGCATGCCCCAGTGACCCATGTCCTTCAACCAGCTCCCATCTCCTACAATTCCCAGTCATACGTTTATTTGTTTGCTTGTTTATTTATTTATTTATTTATTTATTTATTTATTGTACTGGGGATTGAACCCAGGGCCATTCTACCTCTGAGCTACACCCCAGCCCTATTTTTTTTTTATTCTTTATTTTGAAACAGGGTCTCACTAAGTTGCGGAGGGCCTCACTAAGTAGCTGAGGCTGGCTGTGAACCTGCGATCCTCCTGTCTCAGCCTCCCAAGTACTGGGATTACAAGCGTGCGCCACCACGTCTGGCCATACTTTTAAATTATTAGTCCACTGATGAGGTCAGAGCCCTCGTGATCCACTCACTTCCCAAGAGCCCCACCTCTGAACACTGCTGTGTTGGGGACCAGGCCTTCAGCACATGAGTCTTTGAAGGACACCCCATATCCAAACCGCCACACTAGTTTAATGGGAAGCGTGTTGGACTTTTGCTGGAATGGCACCACTGCCTGTAGTGCAGTATGGTACTGGCTGCCGTGAGGAGGGGACTTTGGGTTCAGCACACCTTCACTGCTCTGTGTTTCAGGGCCGCTCTGCATTGCTGTCACCTTTCTCCGTTCGATCTACTGTGGAATATCTGTTAATGCTGACCGGTGTGAGGTTATTGCATCGTCCCTGGGTGTGAGTGCACCTTGACATATCCATCTCTCTCTTTTTTCTCATTAAGTACACCATCTGGTGCCAACCAACCTGATGGAAACATAAAAGCAAACCAGGCACTAAGATGAAGTGGCAGAATGCAGTCCAGAATATGCAAATATTAATTTTTTAAACGATTAGTTTTTCAATGAAAGTAAAGACTTAAAAATCCTTGTGGAGAGCTCACGGACCCTGATTTGAAAACACCGGATAGCCTAAAAGTGGGATTCTTAGAGATTTTAATAGTAGGAGATCACTTAGGGTCTAGAGAGTGACAAAATGAACACATGGATGAAAGAAGATCATTCTGGTAGAGCACAGGATGGATTTGACGCCAGCGGCAGGAACTGGTATCATGGGAGTCGGTGACTGTGACTGTAGTCTCGATGTGATCCCTTTAGGAAGGGGGGGGGACAAAGAGGCAGGTCTGGAAGGAGAGGGATAGAAGAGCTGGCAGGACTAGTCACTGACTAGTTATGGGGATAGACAAGTGTGCCCTGAGATTTTGGATCAGGGTGACAGGGACTCTTATCATTGCCAGAAATATAGAAGACGGGAAGAGGTTAGATGTGTTGGGTTTGAGGTACCCATGAGAATCGCCACCTTGAAATGCCTCATAGGAACTTGGAATTGTGGGGAAAATGTTCAGGAGATGAAGACACTGGCATTATCTGCACAGAGAGGTCGGTGTAATCTTTGGAAGAGGAGGAAAGAGTAAGAGTGAGAGTCTGAGTGTGCAGAGGGCTGAGGACCAGTCTTGGGGGAAACATGATCAGGGTAGAAATAATAGCAGAGGTCAGAAGACCAAGCAAGCACATTTCTTGGAAGGCCCAGAGACTTTCTGGACTGGGGGATGGGAAGACAGGGAGGGTGAAAGTGAAAGTTTGGAGCCAGGCATGGTGGTGCACGCTTGTAATCCCATTACTTGGGAGGCTGAGACAGGAGGATCGCAGGTTCGTGGCCAGCCTCAGCTACTTAGTGAGGCCCTCCGCAACTTAGTGAGACCCTGTTTCAAAATAAAGAATAAAGAATAGGGATGAGGGTGTAGGTTGGAGGTAGAACACCCCTGGGTCAATCCCCGGTACCGCAAAAAAAAAAAAAAAAAAAGAAGAGTGAAAGTCTGCCCTAGCGACATTCCTATGAGCCATGGGAGTGGATGGTGGGATGAGAGCCAGGGGCAGAGCTCTGAATAAGGAGTGGAGGGCTGTGGGTAGAGATCTCTTTTAAGACACTTTCCAATGAAGTGGACAGGTAGATAGTGATATAGTTGTAAACACTTTGGGGCAGTTTTCTCTTTGCCAAGTGCTCTTTGTCTTTCCGTATTTACTTATTTAATGCTCACAAAAACCTCAAGGTAAATAGTGTTATTGTCTCCATTTTGGGAGACTAAGGAAGCTAAGTCCCTCAGAGGTAAGGAGCTGACTAAGGATTCATGGGTAGGAAGAGCTGGGATTTGAACCCAGAGAATCTGGCTCCTGTTGGATGACACATTTGTCACCTGCCACCTTGCAGGTGTAGAGTAAGTAGCCTTTCCTGGTTCAGTCAGCTGTAGCCACTGTGTCAGGATGTTGTGGGTTGAATTGTGTCCCCCTCAAAAGATATATTGAAGTCCTAACATCCAGTACCCATGAATGTGACCTTATTTGGAAATAGGGTTTTTGCACATTAATCAAGTTGAGATCATAATCGCTTAGGAGAGTCCCTAATCCAGGATGACTGGTGTCCTTATAACAAGAAAAGGGACACAGAGACACACAGGGAGAATACAGTGCGATGAGGGAGTGATGTATCTGTAAGCTAAGGAACACCAAGGATTTCCAGCAATGCCAGAAGCCAAGAGAGAGGCATGGAACAGATTCTCTACCAGGGCCTTCAGAGAGGGAACTGCCCTACTGACACCATTATTTCAGACATCCACCCTCTAGAACTAAATTCCTGCTGTGGAAGCAACCCAGTTTTTGGGACTTTGTTGCAGCTACCCTAGAAGACCAATCTCTGAAGGTGAGCTGGACACGACAGATGCTTAAATTTCTCCGAAAGTGATGGGATAACCAAAAGGCCCTGGAGCGCTGACTCAGTTCCCTGACGCACATTGGCTGAGACCATAGGAAATACATTATTTCACATGACAGATGACCAGAGGCAGGTCTGTCCTTAGGATGGTCAGTGCCCTTGTCCTGCTCAGGGGTATTGCAAAGGGCCTTCTCCCCTCTGCTTTCTTAGGTAGGTCAGCCTGTCTTCATGCTGGCAGCCGGATGGTTGCCTACACATGCGATGATCAGAGGGAAGGAGCTTTGGGCCTTCCTCAGGCCTTCACTGGGGGCGGGGCAGGAATCTTCTCCCTGAGCTTCCCCAGCAGACTTCTATCTCATCAGACATGGCTGGATCCCATGACCATCCTTGGACAACCACTGACAAGAGAGATGGTATTATCTCTGTCCCCCCGGGGACCATTTGAGGCTCTGAAGGGGTGGAGTTGGGAGCAAGGAGGGGGTTGGATTCCACATAGGCAACAGGCAGTGTCCACTGCCCACAGTCTGTCCAGTACAAAGCACTTTTGCAATATTTATGGCTAAAGTAGAAAGTAATTAACAACCTTGGACTCGAAGTACTAGAGGGAGGACAGATCTCTTTGGATCATCTAAGGAGTTCTTTCTGAAAAACTCCTTGTGTTTTCTTTCATTTCCGGCACTTCAGCCCTTCTCTTATAGAATAGTCATCTTGCCCAGCAGTATCATATCTGTGAGGCTGTTCATGTGAGAAAATAGTACTTGTAAGGATTCCTTATTAATGTAGTTCCCGCAGGAAACTGTAATCTTCCAAAAGTAGAAGTGTCAAAAAAAATGACTCTTTTTGAAATCATTCTGTTGATTCATGAGGATCTTGGATAACTCTGTATTTTCTGATATTTAGTTCCATTTCACCCATGCATTAGAGATTTAAAAACCTTATAGAGAATTAGCATCATTTTTTCTCAAGAGTCTACAAATTTTAGGTGTTTCTTCCATGACTCTCTTCACAATTTTGGGCCCAGTGAGTGAGAGTGTTGACATTGCACTCAGAGGGAACCAAGACCCCTGTTCCCACCTCCCTCCCCTGCAGGGGACCTGATGGCAGCGAAGGGAGTGGGCAGGCCACCAGTGTCACAGTCCTATGACTTCCCTCTTAGATGCCAGCTGTTTCCCTGGTTGGATGTCCCTTTGAAATACTTTGACCTCATTGCTACTTTTAAATTTAGACTGGACCATTTATATATATTCTAACATAATTATGCAAACCTTACCATAGCTCATTTGTATCAATTGCATGGATTAAAATATTTGCTAATGAACTCCATTTCTGGAGTAAATGATGTGATAATTTTCTGAACTAAGAAAAGGTTTGTTTGCCATGAGAAGAATATCTTTTCCAAATTGAGTATATGCAGCAAATTAGCTATAATTTTATAAAAGAAATGGCAAAACCTGAAATTCTGGGGACTCCAGAGTTCCTTGGAGCTGTCAAATATTTTTTTTTGGAGGAAAAGAACATGTATTTTTAAGGGGATATAGTTAATTAGGTACTATATTTTATTTATTTAATATATTTAAGGTGTGCAACATGATGTTTTGATATACATAGTGAAATAACTACTACATTCAAACAAATTAACATATTCATTATCTCACAATTACCTTTTTATTTTGTGTGTGTGTGTGTGTGTGTGTGTGTGTGTGATAAAAGCACCTAAAATATACTCTCTTAGCAAATATCCAGTATACAATACAATATTATTAACTGTAGTCCTTATGCTATAGGTCTCTAGACTTATTCAGCCTTAGGGCTCTACACTTAGGAGGTCTCTAGACTTATTCATCATTAGGTCTCCAGACTTACTCATCTTACATAATTGCAACTTGAAACCTGTAACCTACATCTCTCCATCCTTTTCTTCTACCCTCCTGGTAACTACCATTTTACTCTCAGTTTCTATGTATTTGACTTTTTTGACATATATAAGTGAGATCATGCAGTAGTTTTCTGCATCTGGCTTCTTTCACTTAGCGTAATGTCCTTCCGGTTCAACACGTTGAGGCAAATGGCAGGATCTCCTTTTTAAGGCTGAATAATATTTATATTTACTACAGTTTATCCCTTCATCCGTTAAGGGACACTTAGTCCTTAGAGACTTTTAAACATAATCCTTTCACAGTATGTTCTATATAATGATTCCGGAGGAGCTTGGGAAAATGGAAGGAGAAGCAGGATTAAAGCGAATGTCTAAATACGGCAATGAGGCAAGAGGAAAGCATAGTCCTGAAATTATTATTCTTGCAGAAGGATCCTCTGGTATAAATAGAAAGCATTCACATTTTCAGTAAGAACATAAAGAGCATCAATTTAAATGGAACACAGGAATTTCATTCCTGTGGCCTAACACGATCTTAGGAGCTATGGAAAATTCAAGAGTATTGATCACAAAAAAATTTCCCTGAGAAATTTTAGTCCAAGACCCCTGGTCAAGCTCAGACCTGGGCCAGTGGCTTCAGTTCAGTCCTACACAGCATCTCTGGCTCCACCCTAGTTCTGCACTGAGAATTTGTGTTCTCATTGATTATCTCCAGGGGCTCTATATCCTTCACTCAGGAAAGATTCACTAACGTCCGCTGCTTCCGTGTCGGTACCTTTTTGGAAGGTGACTACCCAAGAAGACTTGACGCAGCCCAGTCCACGTGTCCCCAGCATTTACCTTTCCTCCAGCATTTGGCTGACCAAGATTTCTCTATGAGAAATTATTTGGAAAAGAATAAATAATGTAAGAGCAACTTTTCAGGGAACAGGCCCCATTTCCAGCTCCCAGAAGTCCTCCTAGTGAGGAAGGGTGGCCTGGGGGCCCAGAGTACCTGTATTGTCTTCAGTGAGCCCAGGCTTGTATCTCAACTGTTGCTTACTATATTGTTAACCCTGGGGAAGCTATAATGTCTCTCAGCTTCTGTTTCTTCATCTGTCAATGGGAATAATAGCACCTGCCCGACAGGGTTATTATGGGGTTTAAATGAAGTGTTGCTGGTAGATCCCTTCACACAGTGCTGGTAAGTGCTAAGAGTGTTGTCATTTTTAGTGGATTCATTATTTAATGACAGTGACGCGGATGGTTCGTTCCTAGGCCTCAGTCATGACTTCTACGTAGATGACTCCTAGATTTCTGCCCAGTCCCATTTCTCCTGACCCTCATTTCTAGTTTTTTCAGCTTCCTGCCAGTCATTTCCACACAGAAGTGTCCACTAAAGTCCCAACTCCTCATATCCAAAAACACACTCGACCTGCCTCAGCCCTTGGCAAAAGCCAGTCCTTCCAATTGCCACATTGGGGTGAGGACTCCTCCAGTCTCTTTGTTATACGTCTCCTCTGACATCTTGCCAGTGAGTACTAAGCGGCCTGGTGGCAGAGGTTCATTTCTTCCCATGTCTGCGTGGCATCTCTCTCTGTGTACCCCTCTTCCTTTCTTGAGGCCCAGACTTTAATTTGACCACTTAATAACTTCCACCGGGCCTCTGCTCAGCCACCTCTCTCATGGCCTCCTTGTTGCAGGACTCTAGGAGGATTCAGTGAACAGGGATGCCAGCCTGGAGCCCAGCCTTGTGCTAGGTACTGGGGGTGGGGAGAGCCAAGCAGAGAGTACTGGGAGGGAATTCCGAATAACTAAGGCACCTTCTAACCTGAAGGAGGCTCAGTTCACAAGGGAGGCACTCACAGAAAGATACTAAACTAGGCCGTAAAGTGGGAAGGGATGGCCTGATCCATATCTGGGTCCCAGCAGTTTCCAGCATGGCGCAGGAGAGCTGCTCCAGTGTTCAGAGTCCATGGGGGCCTCCTTCCTTCCTCCCTCCCTGATCTGGACTTTCTTCACACCCCTGCCCAGCCCCTTCACATCAGCATCTTTTATTGGGTGTCACTTCACCTTGGCCAATAAGTTTCTGTTAAGACACAGGAAGACAGGGGAGGATTCCCAGAAGAGGTGAGCAACAGAGGATGACGCGATGCTTCTGCTGCCACCGACGTGGTTATACCAGTCCCCACTTCCCACACCTTTATGAGTGTTACTTTGCCTTCCAAATAAAATCAAGTTTTTATACCTTGTCCTAGAAGACCCTCGACTGTCTCGTATTAACCTACCTCTTCATTCTTGGTTTCTTCTGATGGCACCAATGTTATATTCCTATACTCTATATCTAGGTACAAAGGCAAAGGCCTATGGGGGCTAGGCACATAAGGCCAATGCCTGAAGCAAGCTGAGAGTAAGGTACTAGGGAGAGGTGGGGACTGTGGCAAACTGTATTCCCCAAGGAGGGGTGCTCTCGTTGCTCTGATGGTTGCCATGTGGGAATGTGGTACAGTGTTATTTCATCTTCAGGAGAAGGTCAAGAGATTTTGCAAGAGAAGCCAGAAGTCTGTATTTTTGTGAGAACACTCCAGTTGTTTTCCATTTTAATTTTACTTCACATTTTTAAAAAGTGGGCTAAACAAAATGCATCTGTGCAGCAATATGTCCCTGTGGTTTCTGGGCTGCACACTTCATCTACAGGGCCAAGTTCATGCCACCTTCTCCAGGACCCAGTCCCTGGGCTTGGAAGGGCTAGCTCCCCTGACCTCTCGAGGGGCACTTCCTGTCCTACTTTTAATCAGCTCCTTGCATCTTGTTTTGTACTATAGTTAGTTGCAATTTAGGGGAAAGAACAGGATTTTGGAGTCAGGCGGATCTGGGCTTAAGTTTTGCTGCTGGCACTTGCCGGCTGCTTTCTCTGGACATTCTCCCCACCCTTGTCCAGCCCCTTCACATCAGCATCTTTTAAGTGGAGGTCCAGTTTCCTCATCTGTAAAACTGAAGTAGTAATGTCCTCTTGTACAATTGCTGTGAGGATCAGAGACCAGTTATGCAAAGTTTCCAGCATATAGAGGGTCTTCAATTGCTTTTTTATTATGAACACAGCTTTTATCTCCTTTATTAGATGCTGAGCTCCTTGAGGGCAAAGGGCACCTTTGGTACTGGGCACCTTGTTCATAGTATGTACTTAATAAATGCATGTTGACAAATGAACAAGCTCCATTAAGTGTGATGGTATCTGCCTGTTTATTATGAAGACACATCATATTTCAAGTGGTGTTTGATCTGACTCACAGCTAACATTTGGGAAATACAAAACCCAAAACAATACAAAGCTTTGCAGTTACTGACCTCATGTGTTCGTCTCGCCAGGTTATGATGTTGCTGGGCCTGTTGCGATTGGGCTCACCCACTGGAAAAACCCCTATGCACAAGGCAGACCCACCCTCCCGTCGGATCTGCCCCTCTTCGTCTCTAAAGATGCGGGCATCCCTGTGTACCACCGATCCTTCACCTGCAGGACGGACCTGGCCACACCTCTGTCTTGTCCGGCCTCACTGTCCATCACTCCAGTGCCTTCTTACAGCAGCAGCAGCCAGGAAACCCTGAGTCAAGACACAACAGGTAACACCGATGACCTCCTGACGGAGGTTCAGGACTTGGTATATCTAAGATTTCTTCATCAGCTTATGTGATGCTGTGGACTCCAATAATACCTCCATATTTACAGGCCTTCGACAGCTTAGCTGTACAGAAGGAAGGGTGGTTGCATTTGGAAATACTTGACCTAAGCATTAGTTCCATTTGGCAAAATGTCATCCAGAAATTGACTCTGAATCAGAATTCTAAGATCGGTCACATGACTATTTTGTTTGCTTAATTTCTTTAATTCTCTATTTAGTGATAAGATGCCCATCTTGGATTAAACTCATATTAAAAAAAAGGCATTGTGTTAGCCTTTTGTTGCTGTGACCACAATATCTGACACAAACAACTTAAAAGAGGAAAAGGTTATTTTGGCTTACAGAGGTCTCAGTCCGTGGTTGGCTGACTCCTTCGCTTTGGACCTGAGGTGAGGCAGAACATCATAGTGGAAGAGTGTGACAAGGAAAGCTGCTCAGCTCATGGCGGCGGGGCAAGCAGAGGGAGAAAGAGAAAGGGGCCAGGGACAAGAATTCCCTTCCAGGGCATATTCCCAGTGGCCTGCTTCCTCCAGCTAGGTCCCACCTCCCCCATCCCCCACCACCTCCCAGTAGTCCATTCAGCTATGAAGGGATCAGTCCACTGCCTGCGGTCAGAGCCCTCACGATCCAGTCACACCCCACATCTGAACACTGTTGTGCTGGAACGAAGCCTTCAACACAGGAACCTTCACATCTAAACCATAACAGTCATCAAAGGTCATCTTTAGCCAGGCGTGGTGACACATGCCTGTAATTCCAGCAACTAGGGAGGCTGAGGCAGGAGGATCACAAATTTGAGACCAGCCTCAGCAACTTAGTGAGACCCTGTCTCAAATTTAAAAAAAATAATAAAAAGGTCTGGGGAAGCTGGGCGTGGTGGCGCATGCTTGTAATCCCAGTACTTGGGAGGCTGAGACCGGAGGATCGGGTTCGCGGCCAGCCTCAGCTACTTAGCGAGGCCCTCCGCAACTTCGTGAGACCCTGTTTCAAAATAAAGAATAAAAAATAGGGCTGGGGGTGTAGCTCGGAGGTGGAGTGCCTCTGGATTCAATCCCCGGTACCACACACACAACAAAAAGAAAAGGTCTGGGGAGGTAGTTCAATGGTAGAGCACACACATACAATCCCCAGTACTGCAAAAAAAAAAAAAAAAAAAGAGTAACTTTTGAACTTCTTGTTAAACCAATTTATATTGCTCTACCACATTGACCTGTGTCGGGGGTCTACGAAGCACTTCCCATGGGCCAATATGGCCAGCTGCATGTTTTTGTACAATCCAAGAACTAAGCATTGTTCTTATATTTTTAAGTGGTTGGGAAATATTTAAAAATAATATTATGAGATGTGAAAATTATATAAAATTCAAATTTCAGTGTTCATATATAAGATTTTAATGGGACACAATACTCATTCCTCTCATTCCTGTATGTATTATTTATGTCTATTTCACATGACAGTGGCAGAATCAAGTCATTGTGACAGATTTTACAACCCAAAAAGTCGGAAATATTTACTATCTGGGCCCTTTACAGAAAATGTTTGCCGACTGCTGATTTATGTGATCCTTGGAAGTCATCACTTAAACAAGAGAGAAATAAAGATGCTTATAACATCCTGCTTTAAAATTTATCACTTATACCACACTCAAAATCAGTTGCAGAAAGCTCTACCTAGACAAGGATGTTCCATTAATTATTTTTACTTCTAAAGTCTGAGTTGGAGGTTTAAATGACACTGAATCTATCCAGCCACATATTTCTTCCATAGATGCAGCACTTAGAGATAATGGTTTAGTCAGCCAACCCCAATGTGTAATTCCTGTTTGGAAATAAGTCCTTGGATGGTGAGATTCCCTGACATGAATTCACAGATGCTGCCACCTAGAGGTGAGATGCAGATGTTGCAGGAGCCCCAGATTCAAAGGCGTCCTCTAAAGCAGCGGACTGCAGACTTCACTAAATGCTAAGAATCCTATTGAACTTGTTAAAAATGAAGCTCCCTGGGCCCGTCCCCAGGGTGTGCTGTGTCCATGGCACAGGGCGAACTTCAGCAATCTGCATTCTGCAGGCTTCCCCCTCTTGGGATTTTGATTTCTGAGGTTCCCATACACACCTTCAGGGACCCCCTCCAAGGTGTCTTTGGCTAACTGGCTAAATCAAAATTAAAGAGGCCGATATTAAAGAATGTGAGGGAGAATTTGCATACATCAGCTCTGCACATGGCAACACTAACCATCTTTCTGATTGCCCTGATTGAGGGTCACTTTCACAGCAGAAAAATCATGAGCTGGGGTTTGAAAATTTTTCCATATAACTAAGTCTGAAATCTCCTGGGTTTTGATCTTATCACTGAAGGAAAATGACTTTGCTTGCTTTAGTTTAATAACATCTGAAGTTAAGAAATAAAGTGCCTTCTTTGGCCAGGATAGCTGAAAGGTTATGGCATTTTTCAGCCAAAAGGACTGCGAAATGGCAGCTGCCAGATGAACATATTATCACATTTCACTGCAAGTTGGCTTTTTTCTTTCCATGGAGCACCATACTCAGAAGCAACCTGAGTTTTGGAGGAGGTTTCTATTTTTAACTTGTAGATTTTCAAAAACAAAATAAAAGCCCGTAATTCTCTTCATTCCTGGGAACTTTACTTTGGCAATAGAATATTAAATTATTCAAAGCAACCGCTTATTATTATTATTATTATCATTACTACTACTACCACCACAATTTGTGTCTTTTTAAAGTAAGACTGAACATATGAAGATATGCTACAAAACCATGTGATATCATTTTATTATAGAAATTGTAGGTGCTGGCGTAGCATCTGGAAATCTCAAAAGCATTATATGTAAGCCAATTATTGCATTTATTTGATTTCTTACAACAATTTTTATTTTAATATGCATTTTTGTGTGAAAGATTTCTTTCTCTTTCTCTCTCTCTCTCTTTCTGATAAGGTTAATAAACTGGACATGGTGGCACATGCCTCTAATCCCAGTACTTGGGAGGCTGAGACAGAAAGATTGTAGGTTTGAGACCAGCCTCAGCAACTACTTAGTGAGGCCCTCAGCAACTTAATGAGACCCTGTTTCAACATAAATTTTTTTAAAAAAGGGTTTGGGGTGTAGCCTAGCAGTAGAATGTTCCTGGCTTCAATCCCCAGTAAGATTAATATTATTTATCTATATCTTTTTTTCTTTTTGGATCTGTGACTAGTTAGAAGACAATTCTGGGGTGATATGAATTGGTTCAACTCTATCAGAATGTCCTACAAACTCTAGACTTTGCCAGGCATCCTTTCACAATCTCAGCTCTTTCTTATCCATAAACTTCAGGACTGGTGTAGAGGAGCTGACAAGTTTTAAGCACAAGGGATCATACAGTAATTTATTTTAAACCACATTGAAACATCCCTTTCCCATTTATAAATACCACACTTTACAATTCTAGAGGAAGCTATAAAAAAAAAAAAACAGAATGATCTCATTTTACTTAGCTGGTTTCCCTTTCGCCATACTCCATCCTCCTTTTCCTTCATTGTGTGGCTGCGTCGTATAGTGGGTTCTCTTTTATTAGACTTTACTTAACCCTGATCGTGGCCTGTGTGGGGAACAACCCATGAAACTGCACAGTGGCCCAGCCGGGCTTCCTGGTACACAGAGAAATATGTGCAAGCTCTGAGTTCCCGAGTTGAACCCAGCTGTGGTGATGCTGTGGATTTGCTCAAGGTATAGAATACCTTAGAAGAGGTGTCCGTTTAATAATATGAATTCAATGTCTTTCAACACATTGTGACCAGATACTTTCAGAATTGATGCCAAAGGAAGTGGGGTACTTAAATTTCCGCGGTAGGGTGCCACAAATAGTGACCCTGCAACTTGAGCTACTGATGAGACTGTGAGAGGCGAGTAATCTGACCTTGGTTAGGGACCTGTGTGCTCATGTGCTACCTTTTAGAGATGCCCAGAGACACTCCTTTGCCTGCCTCTGCTTGCACAGGAAGGATCCAGACAGCCTAAAGCCTTTGTGCTTGTGTGTTAGCCTAGCTAAATCTGCGGTGTAGTGTAATGCAATGCCAGTAACTTCTACCAAAATGTGTGTGTGTGTGTGTGTGTGTGTGTGTGTGTGTGTGTATTAGAAACAGCTTCCAAGCCTTTATATTTAAACTGAGTTTCTTGTAGACAAGATACAGCTGGGTTGGTTTTGTTTATTTTTATCTGCTCTAACAATCTGTCTTTTAATTGATGTAGTTTGATCATTAACTTTTTTTTAGGGGGGGAAGATACTGGGGACTGAACACAGGTGCATTTTACCTCTGAGCTAGACCCTCAGCCCTATTTTATTTTTTATTTTGAAATGGAGTCTAAGTTGCTGAGGCTGGCTGGCTTTGAACCTGTGATACTCCTGTCTTAGCCTCTCAAGTATTGGGATTACAGGCATGCACCCCCATTCCCAGCTCAACCATTACATTTAATGTGATTATTGATATAGTTGAATTAATAGTCATCCTGTTTGTAATCATCTTCTATTCATTGAATTTGTTTTTTTTTCTCCCTTTTTTGCTGCCTTTTTGGGTTTATATAATTTTAAAAAATGGAATGGCAACTATCTACTTCACTCCCTGCCTTTTAAATTTTTTCTTCTTATCAAAATGACCCTGAAGGAATATTTCAATTTAAATGATATGCAATGGAATATGTTTTCTGGTTTGGTTTACACGGAATGCCGACATGAGGGTTAATGTACTTAAGGTAGGAAGTTATAACAAGTAAAATCACTTGTCCTGGCATTTGTATGCATTTTGGAAAGTGGTTTGTGGTTTCCTGGGATGCTGGGTAGGTAGATGTCACAGAAGGGTGGGTAAGTTTGAACAGAGGTTGATGAGGTGTGGGACTGGTGCTCCAGCCAGTGGGGCTGTGTACAAAAGCTGATTACAAGGAAACTTGGAGCACTTGTGTCCTTCGCATTTGTCAGGGTTTGGATCTTAAATTTCCAAAGCGCTTGTGTTGAGAGTTGTTCCCCAGCTGATACTATTGGGAGGTAGTAGAACTTTAGGAGGTAGGGCCTAGTGGCAGGAAGTAGGTCATGGGGGGGTGTTCTTGAAGAATATATTATGACCCTGATCCCTTCCTCTCTCATTCTGTTTCCTGGCTGCCGTGAGGTGGCATCATGGTGTTCTGCCTCACTGTAGGCCCCAGAGCAATGGAGCCAGCCAACCGTGGACTGAACCTCTGAAACCGTGAGCCAAAATAAATCTTTCTTCCTATTGAGTTGTTTGTCTCAGGTGATCACACCAATGCAAATCTAACACACTCTTTAAGGTCAAGCCCTGTGAATGTGATGTCCATAGAGATATTGCTGCATGTGGTGCTTGATTGCTCTGGGGCTGTTCATGTAGTATTTCATTTTGGTGTTCTTTGGGGTAACTGACATTTGTGAGCAGGCCCAGAATCTTAACCATATATATCCCACTTGTCTGAGAAAGCCTGACATAAGCTGGGGACTCCCTGTACTTTAGAACTAAGAGGATCATTGCAAACATTCATTTGACAAGAGAATTGGCTAAGAGAAATAAATCACCAAGCTTTCTTCAAGTTTCCTGTTTTCTTAAAATTGGCTCTATTTTTTTCTTTTCAGAATTCAAAGCCATGGTCTATCATGTAATTTCTGATGTAGTATAATCCCTTTCATTCCTTCTCCATGTGTGGTTATTTAGTCTTAGAAGATTGAAAACATCACTGAGTCAGAGAGTGATTAATAGCACCTGAGGAAAAGTCAGCTATAGCTATGAAGTTACTTGAGGATTTCTGATATAAGAAACTGAAGAACTTGAATTAAAGCTGCATTAAATTTTTTTTTTTTTTGCAGTACCGGGGATTGAACCCAGGGGCATTCTACCTCTGAGCTACACCCCCGGCCCTATTTTTTATACTTTATTTTGAAACCGGGTCTCACAAAGTTGCAGAGGGCCTCACTAAGTAGCTGAGGCTGGCTGCGAACCCGGATCCTCCGGTCTCAGCCTCCCAATTACTGGGATCACAAGCGTGCGCCACCATGCCTGGCTGTATTAAATTTGATTTGCAAAGAATGATGTATTTTAGAAACAAACAGCATTAAGATGCTCCAATAAAGTCATCCACTCACCACTTCATCTAAACTCTTACTACTCAAAGTGTGGTCCATAAGAGATAAGAGGGCCGGAGTTGGATTGAGCAAAAATGTCAAAAAGGGATGAATGTGAGGCGTATTTTGGAGATAGCTCAAAAGCTCTTGATAATTAATGGGATGTGGCATATGAGCGAATAGACATCCTAAGTATTTTCCAGTTACGTTAAAACTGAAGCTCCATAGCTTGGACTAGTGATTCTCAAATTTTTAGTGTGAATATAAATTACCTGAGAATCCTGTTAAACTGCAGGTCCTCATTCAGTAGGTCTGGGCAGTTGGTGGTTAAGAGTCTGCACTTCTAACAAGTTCCCAAATGATGCCCTTGAATCTGGTCATGGAGCTTGAAATTTGGTACAAGGCACAGATGAAAAATATTATACCAAAGAACATATGATCATTACGAGTTAGGTGCTATGAAGAAGAGGAATAGTCTTCTTTGAGGGGAGGGACATTCAAAATTTATTTTCTGATAGACAACATCAGAAGGCCCTACAGGGGTGTCTCCAACAGTGAGAAAACACCAGTATGTTCTCCATAATGTTCACTTACAATTAATAATCTTTTTATTTTTTAGTACTGGGGATTGAGCCCCAGGGCACTCTACCTCTGAGCTACATCCCCAGCCCCATTTTACTTGGAAGTAGGGCCTCACTAAGTTGCCGAGAGCCTCACTAAATTGCTGAGGCTGGCTTTGAACCTGCGACCCTCCTGCCTCAGGCTCCCAAGTACTGGGATTACAGGCATACACTACCATGCCCGGCAATAATCCTCTTCTTAAAGATCCTGGGCTATATTATTTTTATTAAAACATGTCTCAGTGTTCCCAAAACAGCATTCCACAAAGAACATTTGCTCTATCAACAGTTGTAAGTGGGAGGTCTGCTTATACCCTATTATGGGAAATGTCTGACTTGTGAGGTATGTGTTCTAACTTTTCCATAGACATTGTTTAGATACTAAAAAACGAAACAAAACCCCCACAACATGGCACTTACTGGAACGGGAACTTAGCTGTCTTAGTTAAAATTCCCTGGAGATAGATTCTGCACACACAGAGATGTGTGTGCAAGAAGCTTACTGGGGGAGGCCTTGGGATCAGTGTGCATGAGTGCCTGTGTGCGTGCGTGCGTGTGTGCGTGCAGAAAGTGGGAGAGTGGAGGAAGCATGACTGGGTGGAGGGAAGATTTGAGCTGGGATGATGTGTAAACCAGGCCTCAGCCAACCACACAGGGAAATCTGGAGCGGGATCCATCCTCAAAGTTGTCCCACAACCAAACTTTTGCACCCTCCCACCATTGCCTGGATGCAAGTGCGACACGGAAGGACTGTGACCTTGGGAACTTCTCTTTGAGTGCAATTCCCCAAGAGAGATTCAGCTGAGAGTCACCAGCACCAACGCTCACAGCAGCTGGTGAGGGCAGCAGTCCATGCCATCAGCTGACTAAAGTGAACGGTTGAGAGGATGTAAATGGAAGGCAAGTCAGAGAGCATGGTAGAATTCTCCGTGAAGCCACGGGTGTGGGAAATCTCTGCAGGCCTTTGCTAGGAGGGGAGATGACCGGCAGCTCTCCTGTTGGAGTGCCAAGTTGAAGTAGGCTAGGGTTTCTGAGATCTGGCGCAACAGCATTCATCTAGTAGGATCATGGACACTAGTTTGTAAATCAAGGTCCATGAACATGATGTTCACTGCCTACTAATGAATTGAAACTCATAACTTAAGCATGGTCGATCTAGAGGATCAGTCCTTTTGAAAACATATAGGGGTTGCAGGAGCAGTTTGTTTTCTGGTGTGTGTGTGTGTGTGTGTGTGTGTGTGTGTGTATGAGAGAGAGAGAGAGAGAGAGAGAGAGATCTTTTACAAGGAAATTATTTAAATTATTTCTTTTTGAACACGAATTATTAATGTTCATTTAAAAACATCTATGATGTCTGTGGCAATGAGACCATCTCCCAGTGCTGGCAAATCTGTGAGCCCTCAGAGGATCTCTGTGTTTCCTGCAGTTCTCACAGTCCTGAGTCACAAAGAACTGTGACAAAGGATCCTATATCAGTTAATCATCAGTTCAATAATACTACTACATACCAAGCAATCTCCAAACCATAGTGCCACACAGCACTAAGCATTCACCCATACATCTAGGATAGCTGGGTTTGGCTAGGTGGCTCTGCTGATCTTGGCTGGGTGTACTCAGTGTCTTGGATTTGGCTAGTCCAGAGTGAAAGATGGGCAGAAAGTCTCTCAGTGGAGCACTGCAAAGTTACATGGCAAATGAATGTGGAATTAGGGAATTATAAATAACTGGGAACAATGACACAATCTACTGCATCTTTTCTCTCTCCCTTACACACACACACACACTCACATGCGTGCACATGGTCACATGGTCCCTTTGACTCCAAAGAGGCCCCTTTCTCAAGTAGGTGTCATATTTGTGTCTTTGGGGCTAGACCAGGGATATTTTTCTGAAAGGGTCATCATTTTGTTCTCATCCTACCCTACTTAGATTGTCTTCTTTTTACCTGTTCTTACCTAAAGTTTCTTATAAATGCCCCTCTCCCCAGTGTAGATCATGTTAGGAAAACAGACACTTGCAGAAATCCTGCTCTGCTAATATATGAGATATATTGGGGGCCTACCTGGATCCTAGCTGTTGGCATAATTTAGGTTATGCCATAAACCACACCATTTTTTACTCTTATTTTTCTAATTCTTCCTAGTAAGAGATTTATACCATTGTATTGTAGTATTTTGAGTTGGTTCATGAAGTTGGATATCTAAACCAGAGATATTTTAATGAGTAAAGCTACCAACAATATATGTCAAAAAACTGTCCTTTGTCCCAACTTCCTCCCTGAGATTTAGCCCTGAGTTTCTAGCTGTCTGTTGGACATCACTGCCCTTGTGTTCTGCTTGTCTAAACCACTTCTGTGCTCTGTTTTAATAAACTGCGTTACCATCTATCCTACTTCCTGAACAGGAGTGGAGTCATCTTTAACCCCACTCATTCACAGCCTTATCTATCAGTTCTTTTTCTCTTGTGAATAATACCTCGCACCATGGTTCAGCCAGACCTTGAAACTGTTCTTTGTTCATTTATTGGGCCAGGATCTTTGCTGAGAACTGGGAATGTGAGAATGACTAAGACATGACTCTTTCTCTTCGAAGCTCAGCATCTAGCCGAGGAGGTGAACTGTGAACACAAAACTCACGATGTGATGTGAGGCTACGAACACAGCTCTCCCACCCCTTCCCACATCCAATTGCTCATCGGTCCCCTCATTCTGCCTCAGTCATGGTTTCAAGTCTGCTGTCCTCTCTGTTCCTATGGTCTTTGCCCCTGCCATGGAACAGGCTTTCTGTTTTCTTACTTGGGCAGGGCAGTCGTCTCCTGGCTGGCTTCCCTATCTTCATTCTTTTCCTAATTTTTCCTCCCCTCCCCACCTTCCTACTCCCACCACGTGTCATTATCTAAAACATTGATCCAAATCTGCTGTTTCTTGGCATAAAACCATTATTGGGCTTGAAGGTTCCTCAATAGAATTACCAAATACCCAGCATTTCCACTCATGGGGATATATCCAGAATAATTGAAAATAGGTGCTTAAACAAAAACTTGTAATGATGCTCATGGTAGCACTACTCAGAGTAGCCAAAAGGCAGAAACAACTGCATCAACTGGTAAATAGATAAATGAAATTATGTATATCTATACAATGGAATATTATTCAATTGAAAAAAGGAATAAGTACTGGTATGTGCTACAACATGGGTGAGACTTAAAACATTGTGCTAAATAAAAGAAGCCAGACACAAAAGGCCTCATATATTATGATTTCATTTACATGAAATATCCAGAATAAACAAATCTGAAGGGAAAGAAAGTAGAATAGTAGTTGCCAGGGGTAGAAGGAGGGGAGAATATGGAATGACTGCTTAGCATGTGTAAGATTTCCTTTTGAGGTGACGAGAATGTTCTGGAACTGAATAGTGGTGATAGTTGCACAACATTATGAATATACTAAATGTTAAGCCGGGCACTGTACCACACACCTTAATTCCAGTACTTGGGAGGCTGAGAGAGGAGAATCGCAGGTTAGAGATCAGCCATAGAAACTTAGCAAGACCCTCAGCAACTTAATGAGATCCTGTTTCAAAATAAACAATTAAAAAAAAGGCGAGGGGTATAGATCAGAGGTGGAATGCCCCTGCATTCAATCCCCAGTACCACACACACATCACACATACTAAATGTCATGAATGGTAAATTTTAAGTCCATTTTATCACAACAAAATAAGTGCAACCCCTCCCCCACACACATATCAAACACAAACAAACAAAAAACCATCAGTGTCCCTGGCCACCTATAGTTTAAGCTATTGCAGTGGCACGGGGTTCAAGACTCATGGTCTAGCCCAGCGTGTTGGGGTAGCTCCCAAACATCCTGTGTTCCAGGTCTGTCTAGTGTTTTGTTAACATTCTTAGTTATGCTGAACTCACATCTGAAGTGCCCTACTCCTTCTTTTCTGCTTCATAAAATGCCGTTTCTTCTGTGGGGGCTTGCCCATGTCACCTCATGCTTCCTCATCTGTGATCCTAGAGCACTTTGTTTAGATGATTAACCACAGTGAGTCACAGTTGACCTTGCACTCTAATCTTGCTAGATGTTGAATGCTGTGCAGGCAGAGAAAATGTTTGATTCGAATTTGGATCCCTGTGGTCTTGTGTGTGATACATGATCGTTGATCAATAACTATTGAGCTGAATGGCTTGTTATCTAAGTCTTGATTCTGTTCTTAAACTGAGGCCGCATCTCTAATCCTTGATTCTGTAACAATCACTATACTTTGATTACAATCATCCCTGATTATCTTCATCTAATTAGTATTAATTGTCTTAGCCTTAACAGATTTCGTCTTAGTTGGCTAGCACCTGCTCAGCTCAAATATTTGTTTTCTCGGCAGTTGGAGCCCTCCCTTGGCGTTCACCTGCTCTCAGATTTGCTGAGATTACAGCCAGTGTTCCCTCACCCTCCTTCCCTAGGCAGAGAAGTGCTTTGCTCCCTTAACATTTAACTGTTTTCTCTGTTCTAGTGAAAGTGTGACAGGAGACAGTCTTTTACTATTTTATTAGAGGATCGCTGGGTCTTAGAATGATATAATTTGCAAAGAGATTAGGTGGTCAAGCACTAGGAGACACAGGATAGTTGTTCCCACTTAATTCCAAGTCAGAGCTTCTTCCTACTATTATTAATATTACTATTATTATTATTATTATTTTCTCAAGAGTTAGGTACATTTTCCTTATTAAATAATGTACAGTGAAAGATTTTTCTACAAAGTTATATCTAAGTGATTTTTAGGTGTTTTATGTTACTTGTCCATGGATCTCCTTTGGTCTGTGAGTACTTTTTACAATAGTAGATCCTGTCCTTTTGACCTCTTTTCCTAAATTGAGGAAAAGCATTGAATTTCAACATAACAAAGGCTGTTGAATAAAATGATTTTTGAGTGCTTTTCCTCAATTATTTTTAGAAGGACCACTGTTTCAATATTGTGGGCCCTATAATGCCACTGGACATCGGAGCCTTTCTATATAAAAAGATTAGCAAAGACTCAGGATGAAACTCATGGTGTCATTTAGATTTGTATATGGAACATTATTTTATAATGTGATTTAATGATGGAACACACATTGAGCAGGCAATGAGTGTTCCAACATTAAATCCCAGGAACACGCAAGTCTCAGGCTTTAAAAAAAATTGTCTACATCTTTTTTTTCTTTTTGTCATTTTGGGGATTGAACCCAGGGGTGCTCTACCTCTGAGTCACACCCCCAGCCCTATTTTATTATTATTTTTTATTTTCAAACAAGGTATTGCCAAGTTTCCAAGGCTAGTCTTGAACCTGTGATCCTCCTGTCTCTGTCTTCCAAGTACCGGGATTACGGACTTGCACCGACATGCCTGGCTTAAATTTGTCTATATCTTGAAAGGCAAATTGTTATAAAAATTTAGTTGTATTACATATTGAGGCAAAAAAATCCCCCAAAAAACTTGTATCCTTTGGGTAAAATTCAGAATTGTAAACTAGAAAAATCTGAGTTTTCAATTTGGTTTTATCATTTATTTTGTCAGATTACTTAGATATATGAAGTGGGGATGATGATAACATGTACATCACTGTGTTTTTGTAAGAATGCAGAGAGTTAACCAACTTGAAACTCTTAGAACAGTGCTGGCTTGTAATTGCTGGTATTATTTTTATGGCCATAAAACCAGCTACTTAATTCAGCCAATATTTATTGAGCACCTCCTACGTGCCTGCCATTGAACAAAGTGTATTTGTAAAAATGGAAATATAGGATTCCCTTTTGAGAAGATAGTCACATATCTAGCAGAGAAGATAGTCACATAAATAGTTATGATTCAGTAGTTATGATTCACTGTGATTCAATAGCTTATACTCATTTCTCATCACCACTTTCCCTCATATCCCTCTTTTGTTCTGTGACTACTCTTTACAGTAGTGGATCCTGCCCCTGTAACCTATTCAGGGACTTTGCTTTTCTACTTGTCCTCCTCAACTGCTTTGTTCCATTTAGCATATATAGTCTCAAGTTCTACATCTTATAAACAAATAAAACCCAACTTTGAATCTATAATCAAAACAAATAAAGCCAATAAGCAAAACCCAAGTCTTAGTTCATGAGTCCTCTCCAGCTAGTGTCTTCCGTTCTCTTTATAGCTAAACTCCATCAAAGAGAACTTGGCACTTTCTCTTCACTTTTCCACCTCTCATTCTCCTCTGTGGGATATGTGATGTCCTTCATGGGATATATTCTTCTCAGGTCATCCGTGACCTAATTGCTGAACCTATAGATAACTTAGATAACTTCTCAGCCCTGCCTTTCCCCACTCTCTGAGGATAGTTCAACTCTTGGGAAGGTGTCCTTCATAGAGCTCCTCAGCTCTGGGTAAGTGTCACTTCTCTGTTCTGCTTTTCATCCTCCTTCACCAACTCCTTCTCCATAGGTCCCTTAAATGCACGTGCCCGGACTCTCTGTCTCTAGCTCTCCTCTCTTGCTCATCTGCCCTTCCTGGTTTAGTCTACTACCCTGATTTCACCTGCAATCTGTGTTCTGATCTTCCACCTGACCTTTTCTGACTTCCTTCTAGACATTTCCATCTTGATACCACTCAGACACCCAACTCAGGTTACCGCCAAACCATCTTTTCACCCCAATTTTTTCCTGACCCTTCTGTGCTTTCTATCTTGGTAGATGAACCCAGTTGCCCAAGCCAGATACTTAGAATAGTCATAGACTTTGCTCTGCTCTCCACATTAAGGTGGTAAGTTGAGTGTATCTCCTTTTCCCCATCTCTCTCCCTGCACCTCCCTGGTGCCTCATTACCTTCAACTAGACCATTACTGTCTCTGTCAACATTTTCACTGATATAATCCAAAGCAACTGACCACATAACTTAGCGGAAGGAAGTTTTTTTTTTTTTTTTTGGAGATCCCGGGGTTCAATCCATGTCACGCTGAGTTACATCTGTGGAGCTCAGGGCATGATGGCTGAAGCAGAGAGAGGGAAGAGAGCAAGCCTCCACTCTCACATCATGGAGGCTAGAAGCAAGAGAGCAAGCAAGGGGATTCAAAGACAAAAGCAGTCTCTAAGGCCGCACTTCCAGGGACCCACCTTCTCTAGCCACACCCCACTGTCCTAGGTTACCACCCAGTAAACCCATCACAATGGATTTACATACTGATGAGGTTACAATCCTCTTGGCTTAATTGCATCAACTCTGGACATTAATACATGAGCTCTTTGGGGAGCAATCTCTATTGAACCATAACAATTACTTTGTCCCTAGTCTTCCTTGGAGCATCCCCTAACCATTCTTGACAGGGCTGTTGGCTTAATCTCTCTAAAGTGCAAATTTGATGATATCACTTTCTTTTATAAAATTTTTTTAGTAATTCCCAATTGTGCTGTCTAGAGAATAATGTTCCATCTCTCTAGTACTTCCCGATCGGCCTGTACCTGTTTCTTTTCAGTCTCATCTCTGATTGCTCCTACCTACTCTCCTGTCTCTGTCCTGAGTACTAAGGTGGGCCTGATTGTGAAAGGCTTGGGTGCTATATCCAAAGCGCCTTGACCGTATGGAGGGCGGAGCCACTGCAGACGCATTAGAGGAAATAGAATTCTAAACTGGAAGAAAGCTGTGAAGTCCACCGAGTCTACTCACTTCATTCATTCCTGGTGAGTGGATGTCTGTTCTCTGAACACAGACTTCCAACCTGTCTCCTGTTCTTTGTACTGATCGATAAAAAGGAACAGCACTAACTTTCATGCAAGCACATTGTGAAGTTCGAAGTCATGATTGAATTCATCAAGGACAATCATCTCACTATTCTTTCCTATTCCTTTTCAGTTATGGTTTCTGCAGCAGTTTTTCCTTTGCTGTGGGTCTTTATCTGGGCTCCTTTTATGCTTTTTGACCACCTCCTCCAACAGATTTATATCTAGTCTCTGCTCCTTTTATGACCATGGGTTTTAATATAAAGAAAAAAATTCAGTATTCAAAAAATTCCCCTTAAAAAAAAGCCAGAAAGTATCACGAGGATAACATCATCTCAGAAATGCCCTAGACCAGGCTCATTGGTTTGGAGATTGGCAATTGAGAGATTTGCAGTGGGCTCTTCCTTCTTTAGCCTCAAGCTCATCTGCTCTGAAATGCTCTGATCCAGAATTGCACTGTTCGTGGGAAGATCCTGATTCCTGAGCCACCTGACCTTGGTCTTGGCTCATTCAGAATTAGAGTAAGGCTGACATTGAACTGTACTTGGATGTGAGTTGTTCGTGCAGATGGCGGCCTCAGTGTGCAATGCTCTCCATGTGACCAGTGCCTGGGAGCAGGTGGGTGCCTGTTTTCTGCACCAGCTGACACCTGAATCCTCCTGAAAGTCATGAGTGAAGTAGAGTGAGGTGGTCTGGAGCTATCAGGCAAGAGACTCAGACCCTTTGAACCAGTTACCAGCTGTCTAGCCAGCCTCTCTGGAAAGAGCTGCTGGATGTATCTTTAGGTGTAAGTGTGGAATTTAGTTCTTGACAGAAGACATGTTACTCTCCCAAGTTTTGCGATTCAATGACAGCGACCACTTACATTACTATAAATAGTTTATAATGTGCTTTTTCACATACATGATCCTATTTGATCTTTCCATCAACCCTGTAAAGGTAATACATTAGTTTCCTGGGACCACCACAACAAATAACCATAAACTTGATAGTATGAAACAACAGAAATGTATTCTTCCACAGTTCTGGAGGCTGGAAGTCTGAAATCAAGATGCTATCAGGGCTGCACTCCCTCAGAAGACTCCAGTGGATAATCTTTTCTTTCCTTTCCCAGCTTCCGGTGGTTCTTGAAATTCCTTGGTTTGTGATAGTATGATGCTGGTCTCTGAATCTGTCTTTGTATGGCCTTCTCTGTCTGTCTGTCTGTCTTCCTCTTCCTTTTCTGTCTCTTACAAGGATGACTATCATTGGATTTAGGAGGCATTCGAACCATCTGGATCCAGGATTATCTCATCTCAAGATCCTTGACCTTAGCTAAGTCTGCAGAGATTCTTATTTCAAAGGTCACTTGCTGAGGTTCCAGATGGGCAAATATTTGGGGTCCACTATTTAAATCACCATAGGTAGGTAGTAGTATCCTCATATGAAGACGTGGAAACTTAAGATAAATGTTTTGACACACATTGGAGCATGAGCTCAATATGTGGCTATATGTAGTAGGAACATTGTTTTCATTCCATGTATTTATTAAGCACCTACAGTATACCTGTGAAATGCATATATCTTTGTTAAATCATGAATAGACTAAATTAGAACTATCTTATGATCATCATGACGGAGACTGGAATCATGGGGATTCTTCTATCTTGGTTTAGTCATTAGTCTTTCCTTATCCTTCTCTTTCCCACGTCTTCTGGGCTGGCATCAGGAACTAGGGAAAGCTTAGCTGCGAGGATTCTGTGGCCCCTGTGGCTGAGTTGGTTTGGTACAGGCCTGAGATTCCTCAATACGGTTACTGGGTGGGAACTAGATGGCTTCCATCCTTCCCTGGACAAAAAACAACAACAAAAAACCCCCCAAACAAAACAAAACAAAACAATAACAACAACAACAACAAAAAAAAACACCCTACATGCCAAACCTAAAGTTTTAAAGGAAATGTGAACATCAACAACATTTTCAGTTTATTTATATATTCCATGGAAGGGTCACATGAACCTGAGATAGAGGTCCAGGTTGTGATGAGCCCTTATCACCATGGCACACTATGACAGCTTACAGCTACCCAGGACTCCTTACCTGGGCCTGGCCCCAGGGGTAGTTCCCTACTACTCAAGTTTTCCTCAGGTCTTATGTGCCATTTTTCTCAAGGACTGTTTTATTTTTGTTTATTTAAATATTTACTACGAGATATTTCTGAAATGTGAAAAGATGTTAATAGAGCTATTTGGGGAATGTGACCCAAGTTGGATGATGTTCCCCTCTGCACTTTCTGTCCAAGCCCTGGGAGGAGCCACCTCGGGCAAAATTTGAGCCAGTAGAGAAGCCCCTGCTGATGCATGCTGGCCCAGGTGGAGGGGGAAGAAAGGAGACCAGAAACCTCTGTTGCTTTTGACTTTTGGCTAGATTACCTGTTCCCCCCTGAGAAACACGGTTCCCCTGGTAAGGGTAGGAGACCAGGAGGGTCAATAATTCTAGAAAGTCTTCCACATGAAGTCCTCCATATATAAACCTGGAAAATGGATGTGGTGGTACATGCCTGTAATCCCAGTACTTGAGAGACTGAGACAGGAGGATGTCAGGTTGGTGGCCAGCCTCAGCAACTTAGGCCCTCAGCAACTCAGTGAGACCGTTTCAAAATAAAAAATAAGGCTGGGTGTGTAGCTCAGAGGTAGAATGCCATTGAGTTCAATCCCCAGTACTGAAAAGAAAAAACAAAAGCAAAAACAAATCTAAAAAGACCCAGACACATGAGGATTGGGGGTGAGTAAGTGCTCACCTTCAACACTAGGTGATCTCTCTGCTCTGCTGGTGGAGATCTCAGGTCCTTTTAGAACCTGCTCCTTAATTTATCTCGGGGTCAGGCCCTAGACAGAGAAGAAGGGGGAGTTTTGGCCTGGACATATCCTGAACAGCCGCTCTGTGCCAGGACTGATGCTAATCTGTGGACACAGATCAATCCACTAGAATGCAGTCTCCATGCAGGCAGGGAGGTGGGGAGCTCTTCCTGTTTTGTCTACTGATAAGTCTCCAGCATTAAAACAGTGTCCAGAACACAGTGGACACACTATGGAGATTTGTGGAATAAGTCAATGATCCCACTGAGTCCCCAGATCAGCCTTTTGAAGTACTATATTAGATATTGATTTGATTTTACAGATGAGAAATCCAAATCTCAGTAATATTAACTTGTCCAAGATATGTAACCTAGGAGATAGGTAAGCAGGGATTTGAACCAGGTTCTTCTGGCTATAAACATGGGGTTCTTCAAAACCATGCCTGATTTGGTTTGCCTATAGTATTCTGGGTATTGAACGATACACTGGGAGGGAATTTATCTTCCATAATTTTGGTTCAATATCAGCACTGGAGCCTAGTTTTCCTAGAATCTGCATGGGCACAAGGGTCTGCAACCCAGAAACCCCTGGGCCCTGCAGCACCACCATCTCAGGAGCTGCCTCTGCAACACATCCCACTAGATCATCCTGTTTCTTAGTCGACAGTACTTTATCCATAACAGAAATGAAGTAGGCATATTTCCACCAAAGAAAAGATGAAATGGACACAGCTAACTCACAGTAAGGAGTAAGTGCCCCCACGGGTATTTATTACCCAGGTAAGCATCCACTTCAATGCCCTGCTCCCCAGCTCCCTCCACATTGTTCCCTGTCGCCAGCTACAGCCATCTGCTCACAAATGCCTGGTTCTCGATGAGCAGCTCTTGCTGGAGTCCCCCGCCAACCCCTCCAGTCCTGCGGTAGGGCCTGCGGCTGGCATGCTGAGTGCTCCAGTCTTGGTTCACCTAGGCCCGGGTGCTTTGTTTTAGGTCATGTGGTCTTGATGAGCTGATCTTGAATTTTGCTACCACTTATTACTCAAGTTTTTCCATTCATCCATCAATCCTCCTCCTATTTATTAAGCGCATACCAGGCTCAGATAGAAAGTGAATACATACTCCCTTAGTTATGTGTGGAGCTTATTTTCTGAGTTCTAAACCAAAGATGTAGGAAACCACTTTTTCCTTAAATCTAGGACTGTCTGTTATGCACCTCCAAGAGAAGCACCAAGAATTGGGGCCATATCTGGCTAAACGAGGCCTCTAAGAAGACCTAATCCACTTAGCTGCAGGCTGTATTTAAACTGTGGAAAAGCCACTGATAGCCATGGATGGCCACGGTAATTACCAGGTGACCATTTTTGTTCATATGCTTCCCTGTGGGCATCATTCAATCAAACGTGTGTTCTGGAAGGAATAGTGCTGATTAGGTAGAACATAAAAACTAATACTATTGGCCATGCTCTGATGTGAGGATGACAAGAGGTGAGTCCAGCGGGCATGGCTGATTACGGGTGAGGTAAAGGCAGCACTTGCTTGATTATACTGTTAATGCAGCTATTAGGTTTTGCATGGAGAAAGTGTTCTTTCTAAGAAGGACACACATTAAAGTAACAATGTCAAATTGCCTTTATTTACTCCAGGAAAGAAATGTACTGAGACAGAATGAAATTTTGGCAAAACCTTGAGTTTTCTTAAAAGAGCAAGGCATGAAAGTTTTATTGATGTCCTGAGGAAATAGCAAAGTCAACTTTTTGAAGAGGAAGGCTATTAGAAAGCCTGAATTTTGAGTCTGGTTCTCAAAGTCCCAGTTCCATAACTGATTTGCCAGAGAATCTTAGGCAAATCTAAGTATATCATGTCCAATAGTGCCACATTGCCTTGTACATTAGCTACCACTGAGTACCATTTTTATGCTGGCAGCATGGATGTGATTAATGTAATGGAGTTGTATAACAAAACAACAGTAGGAGGAGATGTTCAAACTCTGATTTGAGGAATGCAAAATTTCATGCCATTTGAGATCTCATGGAATTGTAGCAGTGGAAAATGAGACTTGACAAAGGGCTCACCTACAGATAGCCGTCTTTACCTTCTGTTCTCTACCCCAACAGGAAACAAGGTCAAATTTGAATCCTGGAGGGCCCAATAAGTCCTCAGTGCTATGTAATACGTGTATTTCTTAATCATGGTGGGAGGAATGAAGGTGATTGGAGTTTACAAATTCTTTGAAACCCACTGAAAAGGTTTTGACCCTTGACTCTATACTTCCTCATACCTGATAATGAGATTGCCATTGATAATTTCACATATGTACATAATGCCAATGGAAGTGTTATCTTCATTAATTCCACCCCCACCACCCTCCTCTAGTTCCCTTCCAACACTCCACCGGGGTTTCTCTTCCTTTATCTAAAGTCCCTTTTGTATCCCAATTACTCCCTAGCTTCCACATATGAGAGAAAACATATGACCCTTCACTTTCTGTGATTGGCTTATCTCATTTTACATAATGTTCTCCAGGTCCATCCATTTTTCTGCAAATAATGTAATTTTGTTTTTTATTGCTGAGTAGAATTCCACTTGTGTATATCCCATAATTTTGTAATCCATTCATCTGTTGATAGACACTTAGGTTGGTTCCCTGATTTGGCTATTGTGAATTGTGCTGCTATAAACATGGATATGCATGTTATCACTATAATGTTCTGATTACAATCCCTTTGGAAAGATACCCAGGAGTAGGATAGCTGGATCATATGGTGGATCCAGTCTCCATTTTCTGAGGAATCTTCACACTGATCTGCATAGCAGCTGCACGAATTTTCAATTCCACCAGCAATGTGTAAGAGTTCCTATTTCCCTACATCTTCACCAGCATTTATTATTGTTTGACTTCTTGATGATTGCCATTCTAATTGGGGTTAGATGGAATCTCAGTGTAGTTTTGATTTGTATCTCCCTGATTGCTAATGATGTTGAACATTTTTTCATATATTTATTGACCATTTGTGTTTCTTTTGTGAAGTGTCTATTTAGTTCAATTGTTTTTGATTGGGTTTTTTTTTTAGTGTTAAGTCTTTTAAGTTCTTTGTATATTCTAGATATTAGTACTCTATCAGAGGAATAGCTAGCAAATATTTTCTTCCATTCTGGTGGCTCCATCTTTAGACTCTTGTTGGTTTCCTTTGTTGTACAGAAACTTTTTAGTTTAATGCCATCCCATTTATTCTCATTTTAATTTCCTGAGCTTATTGAGGAAGTTTCTACCAGTGCCTATATGTTAAAGTGTTGGTCCTATGCCCTCCTCTAGTAATTTCAAAGTTTGGTCTAATTTCCAGGTCTTTGATCCATTTTGAGTTGACTCCTGTGCAGTGTGAGAGGTTGGGGTTTAATTCCATTTTTCTACAAATGGATAACCAGTTTTCCTGGTACCACTTGTTGTCTTTTCTCCAACTATGTTTTTGGCACTTTTGTCAAAAATCAACTGGTGATAAGTGTGTGGATTTGTTTCCAAATTTTCTAATCCATTGTTCTATTTCTGTTTTTGTGCCAAAACTATGCTGTTTTTATTACTATAGCTCCGTAGTATAATTCGAAGTCAGGTATTGTGATGCCTCTTGCATAGTTCTTATAAGTCTGCTGTTTTCTTATGGATTTTCTGTCTGGATGATCTATTCACTGTTGAAAGTATGGTATTAAAGTCTCCTACTATTAGTGTATTGATATTTATTTATCCATTCATTTCTGTTAATTATTTGCTTAATATATTTAGGTTACTCTGGTACTGGGTGCATATATATTTACATTTGTTATATCCTCTTGGTGAATTGACAATTTATTGTTATATAATTATCTTCATATAACCACCCCTGCTTGCTTTTGGTTACTATTTGTGTGGAATATAATTTTTCATTCCTTTACTTTCAGCCTTTATATGTCCCTAAAGCCAAAGTATGTCTCTTATAGGCAGCATATAGTTGGACTTTTAAATAATCCACTCAGCAACTCTGTTTTTTAACTGGATAATTTAATCCATTTGTATTTAAGGTAATTATTGACAGATAAGGATTTACTATTGCCATTATGTTAATAATTGTTTTCTGTTTTATAGTTCCTTTGTCCCACTCTTTCTCTCTTGATGTGATTTTTTTTGGTAGTGGTATGATTTGATTTCTTTTTCTTAATCTTTTATGTATCTA
Organism: Glis glis; assembly: GCA_004027185.1. NCBI lineage: Eukaryota > Metazoa > Chordata > Mammalia > Rodentia > Gliridae > Glis > Glis glis. Next base: position 14,644 of record PVJS01001422.1, on the reverse strand, counting down.
CTCTAGGTTTGTATTTGTGATTACCATGAGGCTTACATAAGACATCTTATAGTTTCGACAATCTATTTTAAGATGATAACAATTTAACTTTGACTACATACAAAACTCTACATTTTGACTTTTCCTCCTTTACATTTCATGTTATTGATGTCACAATTCACACGTTAATGTATTGTGTAGCTATAGCTGTTTTTAATACTTTTTTTCTTTTAGCTTTTATACTAGAGTTAATAGTGATTTAGTTGATATCATTACAATATTAAGGTATCCTAAATTTGACTATATTCTTACCTTTGCAGTGATTTTTATACTTTAATATATTTTCATGTTGTTAGTATTATTTTGTTTCAACTTGAAGAACTCTCTTTGGCATTTCTTGTAAGGCAGGTCTAGAGATGATAAACTCCTATACCTTTTGTTTGTCTAGGAAGGTCTGTATCTCTCTTTCATTTCTGAAGGATAGCTTTGCAGATATAGTATTATTGGTTGCCTTAAGAAAATATCAGCATGATTTTGTTTGTTTGTGGTGTGTGTGTGGTGGTTGAACCAAGGGGCATTCTACCTCTGAGCTACAGCCCCAGCCCTATTTTATTTTTTTATTTTGAAACAGGGTCTCACTAAGTTGTGCAAGGCCTCACTAAGTTGAACCCGTGATCCTCCTGTCTCAGTCTCCCAAGTACTGGAAAATATCAGCCCTTTGAATAGGTCATCCCATTATCTCCTGGCCTTTAAGGTTTCTGCTAGGAAATCTGCTGACAGTTTAATGAATATTCCTTTGAAGGTAATGCATTGCTTTTATTTTGCTCCTTTTAAAATTCTCTTTATCTTTGAATTTGAGAATTTGATTATAATGTATCTCAGTGAAGATATCTTTAACCTGCTTGGGATTCTTTTGGCTTCATAGTCCTGGATGTTAATTTCCTTCTCTAGACTTGTGAATTTTTCTGTCATTATTTCTTTAAATAAGAATTATGCCTCCTTTCTCTTTCTATGCTGCCTCTGGAACTCTCATATGTATCTATTGGTTTGATTTATGTGTCTTACAAGTCTGTGGACCTTCTTCATGCTTTTTATTTCATTGTTAACTTTAATTTTAACATTTTGTTCCTCTGTCTGGATAACTTTAAATGACATGTCTTTGAGCTTACCATTTCTTTTTTCTGCTTGATTTAGCCTTCTGTTAAAGCTCTCTATGGAATTTTCAGTTCAGTCATGTGTTCTTTAGCTCCAGAATTATTATTGTCTCTTTTTATATTTCTCTTTGTTGAACTTGTCATTTTGATTGTGAATAGTATTCTCTTGTAGCTCACTAACCTTCTTTACTGTGAGTATTTTGAATTTTTTGTCAGTTTGTTGATCTCCATTCATTTGGGGTGGGTACTATTGTTTTATTTTGTCCCTTTGGTACTGTCATGTTTCCCTGATCATTTATTATTTGTATAGCTTTGTATTAGTGTCTGCACATTTGAAAAAATATGCACCTCTTCCAGTCTTTACAAGATGGCTCCAGCAGTGAAAGCTCAGTCCATCCAGAGATTTGGGTATGTGGTAGGCTTGCTGCTGGAGTCCTCAGGTGGATTGGTACCTAGGAACCCAGGAGATGTCTTAGATCCTGGGTTCATAGGGGCCATTTCTAGTGCTGGGGTATATAGAGGACATTCCTAGCACTTGGGTTCACTGGGATGGGCCTGGTACCTGGATACACTGAGATCTGGGCCTGCTTCCAGGGGCTTTGGGAATGGATCTTGAGCATGTGTCTTTGAGAATGGGCTTAGAGTCTGGATCTTTGGGGGCTGACCCAGTGCTGGGGACTATTGAGGTAGGCCTGGAGCCTGGAGCCATGCAGACTAGGATGTCACTGGGGAAGACCTGAGTTCACAGGGGCTGGTCTGGAGCCTGGGTACATGGGTGTTGGCCTGGTGCCCTTTGCTATGTAGACCAGCTTGGTGCAGAACTGGAGCAAGCCTGTATCTGTTTTTGCTGGCCTGGAGGCTGGATCTACATGATAGTCCATGGGTGCCAGTCTAGCACCAGGGACTACTGGGGCAAATCTGGACCCTGGATCTGCTGTAGCATTGGGCTACAGGAGCCATTTTAGTGTTGGGAGACCTGGGGGCCTTATCTGATGGTGTTGGCCTAGAACCTGGCTCCCTAGATGCTGGCCTGGAGCCTAGGGATATGATAGCTAGCCTGGTCCCTGCTTTTACCGGAGCAGGCCTGGTACTGCCATCCATGGCAAAACTGTTTGCTCACTTAACTCTCCTTCTCACACGTGGATGGTATCTCTCTCCATATTGTGCTGTCTGGGCTTGGGGGAGGGATGACATGAGTTATGTGAAGCTATTCTCTCTATCCTCTTTAGTATGTCTTTTATTATTTCTGTGTTATATCCAAGTGCTATGATCTCTCACCTAGATTCCTTAGCTCTTGTGAAGATATTCTTATGCATAGAGAATTGTTCAAATTTATCTTTCTTCAAGGGGACAAGAATTGAAAAGTCCTGTTCTACCATCTTGCTGATATCTCTCTTCTGTACTACATTTTAATCTATGTAATTATTATACACATGGCTCTCTCTTTGGCTTCTGAGTGCCTCTGGACCAGGAGCTCTCTATATTTTCAGTGTTTAGCACAGTGCTTGTCCATAGTAGGTCTTCAATACATTTGTTGAATTGAATTGCTTTATTTGATTTGTTAGAGCTTTAGGTTGTAAGTGCCATACTTTTAGGTTCTTATTTTTACTACTATCCTTGAATGATAGAAGATTTGATATTTTTATGTAACCTAAGAATGCTACAATTTCCCCCAAATTTTCAGATTTCCCCATAGTGAGTTCATATCACAGTCAGATGTCTTGGGGAGTTGCATTGTTTGGTATTGCGATTTTGTTTTTATAAAACCTTAAAGAGACTTTGACTCCCTTAAATCTGAGTAACTAATAGATATTGAAAACATCATGTTATGAATCTCTGTGCTGGTGATAAGCACCCAATGTGTCAAAGAAAACATTTGTTTAGGCAGGTATTTATGATGTGACAAACAGATTCTCTGTTGAAACCAGGAAAAAAAAAAACAAATACAAAACAAATAAAAACAAAACCTATTCACACATTCTTAACCTGACAGAGCATCTATGTTGTCTTGTGAGATTTTTGAAGTCAGTTTTCTTGGGTCACATTCATTGAATTATAATATTATGCATCCATATCAATCTCACTTGCCTCAGCAAGGACATCCTGAGAGGTGTGCATTTGTGATTTTAATACAAAGGAAAGATGCCAGTGATCTATCTGGCTCTTGAAATTGATCTGACCTCTTAATAAATAATGCAAAAAGATAAATAGGATATTCACAAAGATAATAAAAATGCAATTGTTACTTTGGTGTTAGGATCTAACAATGAGAGTTTATAGTGTAGTCATCCCACTGGAGTGGAAAGAGGACACCCTGGGGTTTCATTCTTGACTGTCCCCTACTAGCTGTCATCCAAGGACAACTCCCTTAGAATCTCTGGGCCTGTTTTCTCTACTTGTGAAATGAGGCTGCTAGAAATTTTCATAAAGTGTTGTGATGTATAAATGAATATGGGACATCTTGATAAAACTGTAAATATATACATATAAAAGATTATTATCATAGAAGGACAGGTCATGTGGATTGTGGATTACTCCTAGGAAATTGTTAGGTCAGTTCTTTGGATATAAGTAAGCAAAGATTCATTGTAGAATGATTCAGCTCCATTCCTTTGTAACCTCTTCTCTTTCCACACTTTGTTCTGTAGTAGAGGCCCATTAAGTTGCTTGAACTTAAAACATCATAAGTCATCTCTTATGGAGACTTAGGAACCAGAAGCACAATGATAATAGTTATAGGATATTTGCTTAATGCATATTTTCAGGAGCTAAATGAATTTATAATTTTATTAAGTACTGTATTATACACTTCCTCATGTTTTTTCCTTAGCAAAATTCCTAAACTTTCAAGAGTTACCATATACTGATTTCAAGTAATTCAATTTAGAACAACGTTATTATATAGATAGTAATAATACGCCGGTTATATTACTTTTAGAATCTGTAAAATGGTTGTCTCTCTGGTAAAAAGTCGTGATAATTATATAATGCAGTGTTCCTCCTTTTTGCTTAGGCTACCAGAAAACTCAAAGCTCAACTTTCAGTTGTAGTCACTATTTTAGCTAATATCAGTGTTGTTTAGAGAACTGTCCTTAGCCTACTGCCATCAGAATCACCTGGAGCACTTGTTCAAGTGGACTCTGGCCCTCACCCCAGATCTACAGATGTAGAGTTTTAGGATTTTAGAACTGGAAATCTACACTTTAGGCAGAGCACTGGCTATTCTTAGGTACACTAAAATTTGAAAATTACTGACTTAGGATTCCAAATTCTTGTTTCTTCCTCTCATGACCTGGGTTTTGATCTTCTGTTTCTATCTTAATAGCTATATTATATATCTTATAACAAACTACCTATAGAGTTTTTGGAAGTAGATGGGACAGAATAACTAAAAACAAACACTCATTTTGAAGAGGTTATAAAAAATAAGACAGAGTCAGAATAAAGAAAATAGCTTCTGCTCCATACCTTGTTTTCTCTTTCCTTAGCTCCAAGTAAGGGCTGCAAAGCAAAAAGGAGGACTTGTATCTGGAATCCATGAGCTCATATTTAACTCCTCATCTGGTAGGAGTGATGGTGCAGAGAGATGCTAGAGAAAGGTCCTGGAGATCTGTAGATTTCATGATTGATAGAATGCAAGGGGCCCTTCCTTGATTTCTTTTATTTCATTTATTTATCTAGCTCTGGTTTGATTATAATATCTTTCTTATAAAGGGGCAGAGACTATTATTTTATAGCTCTCAGGTGTAGCACAATGTCTAGCCCTTAGAACACATTTGAAAGGATGAAGGACTAGATGAGTTAGTGGTGTTGATAGATATCCAGAATCCAAACTTGGCCCATTGATTTAAGTTACTGAGAGTTCTTATATCACTGGATACACCTAATTTTAAAATGCACAATCTAAGTTATTAAAAATATTATTAACCCTCTAATACTCCTCATACCACTGTGCCTATTGAGGAGGAATGGATTAAGTTGGAATTAGAAGATTTTGACCAGGAACCCACCTGCTGCAGGCTGGTGGAGGCAGGCGAGAGGGGTTTGGTCAGTGGGGGGAGTAGGGAGGGCCTGGTCACTGGAGCTAGACTGGGGTCAGATCAGCTGGTGGACGGGGAAGCTGGGACATGGAAATAACAGGCAGACCCAACTCTTCTGACTCTTGCAAAGACCAGTGAGATCTCTCAGGAGTTTAACTGAGCTGCCACGTGTCAGAGTAGCTGATCAGGACAATAAGATAATGTGAAAGTTAAGAGTCTAGCCTTTAATCACGTATCCTGATGGTGCTTTCTCCAGCCCAGCCTCTTGCTGCACTAACTGCCCTGTTCCATGTTCCCTGTGGGCTGGTGCAGCTGTCAGGGTCAGGTGGGCCAGCGCAGACGTGGGGCTAATCACATTGCTGAGGGAGCCCTGAACAGAAGAATCCTGCCGTTTGGTTGACCCAGGGGCCAGAAGAAGGACTAGAAGCAAAGAAATACTGAATCAGAATGAAGAAAAGTATCTTCACAGTTTCCCCTGCCTTGACGAGGGTGTCTCTGCAGAGGTACCTGAGGAAGGCCTCAGTGACAAGGCACAAGATAAGCCTCCGAATGAAGATGGGGGATGGGGCTGCAGACACGCAGAGGAGTATGACCTGGCAAAAGGGGCTGGGTCCTTGACTGCAACTTCTTGCAGAGTGTTCATGCACCAGGTCTGATGTGGGGAGCGCAGCTTCCCCTCGTGAGTTCTGCCAGGTAAAGACTTTGTAATTGTTTACGATCAGGTCTGCAAAAATCACACGTAGGATTTGGGCCAGGAGCCAGACACCTCAAGGACTTCAGTGGGACATTGACTCCCATTAGGACAGTGTTCAGAGAACCAGAACTGAGCTGAGCTGTCAGAGGGATAAATAGGTTTTTCTGCAACTAAAAGGACATTTTGTAGGACCTGTCATGTATAGAGTGAGCGGTGAATACGGGGTCACTCTTAAAATCACCATCAGGACATTCCGGTTGGTACTAATTGAGGAAGCATGACTGGGGAAGAAATCTGTAGTGTCCCAGCTATTTGAAGAGATGATCATGTGCTCACAGGAGGTAGGCAGCATTTATCTGTTGATGAATTTGAAAGCGATAGGGGTGGGGGGAGTTCAGTGTTGATTCAAAGTGTAGCATTGCGCTCAGCGCACCAGGCCTGTGCTTGCCTGCCTGCCTTTTCTCTTTAAGTGTTTATACTGTTCCTGCCCCTCTGCCTGGCAGGCAGCATTCCCTGACCTCTGGATCTCCACTAGTCTTTCAACACCCACCACAGATGAATGACAGCAGACTCTCAGGGAGACCATGTGGCTTAGTGAAATGACTGTGGGGTAGGAAAGCCTCAACCTACCCCAAATCATCATGGGGTTCCACATCATCAAGGAGTACTGAGGCTTCTGAGATCAGGGACCAGGGCAGACACGGCTCATCGCCTGCAGAAGTTTTCCTCTGGAGCCGGATGCAGCTGCAGAGTCCCAAGACAGCACTCTGTAAACTGCTGCCCCCCAGATAAATGAACACCAAAGACAAGTCCTATCGCCCTGGTGACCTTCAGCTTTCCCTTCCTAATGGTCTGAAACAACCTCTTCTTCTTCTTTCATTCTTTTGAAAAATGGGTTTTCGTTAATTATTGAGTAGATATAAAATATTTACAGAGTGTGAGTACGATACAAAGGATCACATGACCTCAAACACCTGTGTTTCCACCATTCCGTTTAAATGAAAGAACATGAGTGTAGCCTTTGAAGTCTCCTGAGGCCTCACTCGATTCTTTCCCGCTCTCTCCCACATTAGCAGTAGCTGCTCTCCTAAATGTGGGGTTATGTTAGTCTGCTTGGGATGCTGCAACAAAATACCATAAACCGAGTAGCTTACAAACACCCAGAGTATATTTCTCACAGTTTTGGAAGCTGCAAAATGAAAGATCAAGGTGTCAGCAGACTTAATGTATGAGAAAGGCCCGCTTCCTGGTTCATAGATGTTGGTTTTCATGGTATCTTCACAAGGTGGGGGCGCAGTCAGGTCTCTGGGGCCTCTTTAATAAGGGCACTAATTCCAATCATGAGGGCAGAGCCCCACCTCAAAGCCCCACCTCCTAATACCATCTCTGGGAAAGTTAGGATTTCAGCATACACATTGGAGGGGCACTAACATTCAGACCATAGTAAGGATTTATATTAGTCTTGCTTTATTTTAGAGCTTTATTATACATTTTTATCCTTAAACAGTATATAATTTAGTGTATGTGTATGTGTGTCTGGTACTAGGGATTGAACCCAGGGGTATTCTACCTCTGAGCTACACCCCCAGCTCTATTTTATTTATTTATTTTTTGAAACAGGGTCTTGTTAAGTTGCTAAGGCTGGCTTTGAACTTGTGATCCTCCTGTCTCAACCTCCCAAGTACTGGGGTTACAGGTGTGTGATACCACTCCTGACTTGTTTTTGAACTTTATCTGAATAGCATCACATTGTATGTATTATTTTTGAGACTTAACGTTTTTCACTGTGAGACAAATTGGATGAGATTCATCTATGATGATGTGGATAGATATAATTCATCAATTTTCAGTACCATGTAGTATTCCTGTGTGTGTGTGTGTGTGTGTGTGTGTGTGTGTATACACATATATATTTAGTGTCCATTCTACCACTTATGGACACTTGCATAATTCTAATTTGGGGCTATTAAGAAAAATATTTTTATGAATCATCTTGGATGTGTCTTTAGGTACAAGAGTTTCTCCAGGGCTTATGCTTTAGAGTGGGCTTGCTAGGCCACAGGATATAACAGCTCAGCTTTATTTGAAAATACCAAATTGTTTTAACAGCTCAGCTTTATTTGAAAATTCAAAATTGTTTTCCAAATTGATTGATGATGAAGATGATGATAAACTCACAGAGCCTTCACAGCATGCCAGGTACTACGTTAAGCATTTACCATAAAGAAACTCATTTATTTCCCACACCAACCCTGACTGCCCTATTTTTTTTCACATCCTTGCAACACCCCAAATCGTCTGACTTTTTAATTGTTTTTTTTTTTTGGCCAGTTGGGTGGATGTGGAATGGTATTTTATTGTGGTTTTATTTTGTATATTTCTGGTTACCAGTGAGGCTGAGCATCTCTTCATATGTGTGTGGAGTAGCTGTTCACTTCTTTTCCCCATTTTCAAATTGGGTCACCTTTCTTATTGTTCTTTAAATTCTAATACCTTTTTTTACTGTTTTAAGAAACTTTTTATCATAATTTATATCCTGTTTTATTTCTTCAATTAAACTGCAAGTTCCCTGAGGAACTGACAGTGCCTTAAATATTTGTGTTCTCAAAGAGCATTGAACCTGGTCATTGTATGAGAATATTTATTCATTCATTCATTCATTCATTTATTTGTACAGGGATTGAACCCAGGGGCATTCTACCTCTGAGCTACAACCCTCAGCTCTGTTTTATTTTTTAGTTTGAAACAGAGTCTCACAAAATTGCACTAAATTGCACTCACTAAGTTACTGAAGCTGGCTGCAAACTTGCTATCCTCCTTTCTCGGCCTCCCAAGTACTGGGATTATAAGCGTGTGCCACCATGCCTGGCTACAAGAATATTTATTGAATGAAATGGAGAGGGCTGATTTTTGTCTTATAAAATAGTAATCCTAGCCAGGCGTGGTGGCACACACCTGTAATCCAAGTACTTGGGAGGTTGAGACAAGAGGATCACAGGTTTAAGGCCAGCCTCAGCAATTTAGGGAGACCTTCAGCAACTTAGCAGGACCCCATGTCAAAACAAAAAAAGAATTACAAAATGTCTGGGGTGGGGGGGTGTAGATTGAAGGAAGAATGCTCTTGGGTTCAATTTTCAGTAAATTCTCAGTATCACACACACAAATATATATATATATATATATATATATATATATGTATATATATATATATATAATAAAATAAAACAATAATCCTGCCTCTCACCCCAACCCTAGATGTATTCCCCAGAGGTAAAATGAACACCTGACATGGGTGTTGCAAAGGAATTCCTATAATGAGAAGGAAGTTAGATTATGTAAGTTTCCATTAACTCCAAAATTTCTCAATCTCTGAGAACATCTGTGATTTATCCAGAAAGTTCCCTTTGTATTCTCCCCTAAGCTTTGATCAACCAGCTTCCCTTGATCTGCTGGTCATTTTCTGCATCTCTCTCTCTCTCTCTCTCTCTCTCTCTCTTTCTCTCTCTCTCTCTCCAGCTTCATCATGAACTATAGCACAGATGTGCAGACAAGTGCATAAGGCCTAATGCACTGGATTACACAGCACCCACATCAATTTTTAAATCACCTCTGTTGTGCTAAGGGTGAAGACCAGCCACCCTTAGGAATTCATTCTGTTGGTATGAGCTGGAGAGGGTTGATAATCTACGGCTTGTGGGTCACATGCAGCCAGGCAGCTTGGTTCTGTAAATCAAGTTTTACTGGAACAGCCATGCACGTTCATTTTCGCATTATCTGTGGCTGATTTCATGCTACAGCTGCAGAGCTGAGCAGTTGGGGCAGAGCTCGTCGTGCGACCTGTAAAGCTGAACATATTTACTCTCTGGCCCTCTATACAAAAAGTTTGCCAAGCCCTGGCCTAGAGTGTGACTTGGAAAAACATAACCACCTCTGTATCCTGTGTGGTTTTACCCTCTCAATAAAGCTAACCCAGTGAATCTCTGTTTGAGAAAAGCAAGTTAAATAATTATAACATTCAAAAATATTAAACTGTATGATCTATTCTAATGAAATCTTAAGAATAGCCACACACTAAACCCAAAACAAATGATCTCTAAATCTCACCTCCTTTAGGGTCTGCTTAGTTGCATCAACAACATTTTGGAACAAGAAGACTGGAGCAACCCAATAATTTTTTTTTTAGGTCACAGGGTGTAACTAATTGAATAGAAAAAGAGATCACCATCTTGAGATGGGATCCCTGGAGAAGGTGATACCTGAAACAGATTGCGTTTTTTGATTAACTTATTCCTTGGTGAGTAGAGGTTAAATATCCACACAGATGAAAAGTTTGAGAAGGAAATAGAGTAGAGCACACATCATTCTGTCACTGACATTTGGAAAGTGCGTGTGTACAGTGTGCCCCCCCAAACACACTCACACACAGGAAGCTTAATGCTTAATTAAACACAGACCGATGGGAGATGACCACTGTCCACGTGTTTCTTACTTGAACACAGAAGGTTTGGGATTTAATTCTTTCCTGCACCCATCAACCTTCCTGTAGCAAAACCAATTTCACTTTCTTTGGACAATCTCATAAACAAAAAGAAAAAAGTAGGGAATTACTTAACTGCCTACAGGGGAAATGCATTTGAAGACAAATGATTGTATAAAGTTCATTTTCAAAAATCTGGCTTCATCTCTCCTCCGAGCTGTTTTCAGTCTAAAGGTTCCTAATGCTCAGGAGGAGGCACCTTTTGTTTTGTTTCTTTGAGGCAAAGAGTAAGTTGTAATCTGAGAAAGAGATATAAAATTTAAATCCTGATTACACTGCCTTCCTCATATCTCTCATCCCTATTAAAAAAGTAATTATAGTAGGAAGTTCTGTTTTTCAAATTTTCATTTAAAGAATGCTTGTGTGTGGGCTCTTGGAATGAAAAACCAAACACTTTAAACTAGCAGTCTTTCAAATATACAGAGAATTATTTTTTCTTCCCCAAGGGAGCAATTACTAGAAGTGCATCTCTTTGGAAATGTACTCCTTAAAAAGGATGTACAAGCTGGGCTTGGTGGCACACACCAGTAATCCCAGTACTTGGAGGTTGAGACAAGAGAATCACGGGTTCAAGGCCAGCCTCAGTAACTTAGTGAGGTCCTCAACAACTTAGCGAAGCCTTCAGCAACTTAGTGAGACCCTATTTCAGAATATAAAATAAATTAGGACTGGGGTGTAGCTTGGAGGTAGAATGCCCCTGAGTTCTATCGCCAGTATCCCCCCCCCCCCACACACACACACAGCGATAAGCAAAGTTTAGGTTCATGGAGTTCGAGATTAGAAGGAGACCATAGGCCTAAACTAAAACCCTCTCATCTAAGAGAGGAAGGAACTTGTCCATGTGCATGGGAAGGCATATTCCTTTTATTATGACTTGATTTGTATCCTTCATCCAAACAGAGTGTGAATGATACACAGCAGAGAGACACAGTGGTTGGGGACGTTGTAAATCGAGCAGACCTGGGCTCCATCCCTAGGTCCATCCCTTCACGATCCTGTGACCCTGGGGAAGTGGTTTGTTCTCTCAGAATCTCAGGTACCTCACCTGAGAAATGAAACTGATATGAATCCCTATCATAGTGGTGTTTTAAGAATTAATTGAAACAATACATACGCAGGTCTGAATATGGAGCCTGGAATGTTGTAAAAGGACAAGAGAAAAATGAGTCCCATGTTCATGCGCTTGTTAGCAGCTACTCCAGGCTGGAGGTACTCCTAGGTAATTTTTTTTTTAATTCACCATTCTGACTTCTTGGAGATGAGAGTTTTTTATTTTTAAGAAAAAAATTCAATGGATTTCCCTCAACTATATTTAAGTACCTTTTTTTTTTAAAAAAAATTGCAGTCTGTACTGATCTATTTTTTAGCCACTGACTTTTTTCTTTTTCTTTTTCTTTTAAACAATAGATGAATGTAGTCAGCACTGAGAACAGGAGGAAAAAGGTTGAATGAGTTAGGTGTGGTGGCACACACTTGTAATTCTAGTACTTGGGAGGCTGAGACAGGAGGATTGTAGGTTCAAGGATAGCCTCAACAATTTAGTGAGGCTCTCTGCAACCTAGTGAGACCCTGTTTCCAAATAAGAAATAAAATCAGTCTGGGGGTGTAGCTCAGGGTGTAGTCTCGGGATATAGCCTCTGGGTTCAATTCCCAGTAACTAACACACACACACACAAACACACACACAAAGTTGAATGATAATAGTAGTTAATGCTTAATGAGTGCTTGCCATATACCAGGCACTATTTGTGAATTAGTTCCTTTAATCCTCAGAAAACCCTTTAAGGTAGCGAAATTATTACTCTTGTTATATCAGAGGGGGAATGAAAGCATCAAGAGGTAGTGTCCAGGTTTCACGGCCAGGAATGGGTAGACCCAGGACTCCAGGCCAGGAGCCTGGAGCATGGCTCAGTGTCTGCTCTGGGCATGCCAGTGTGTCCTGAGTGCTAAGATTTCCCCAGCCTGTCCTGGGTAGTGAATGGGGTAGTCGCTGGAGCAGGGCTCTCAGAACCAAGTATTTTGTGTGTGGGTGTGCAGTACTAGGTATTGAGCCCAGAAATATTCTACCTCTGAGCTACACCCCTAGCCCTATATTACTTTTTATTTGGAAACAGGGTTTCACTAAGTTGCTGAGGACCTCACTAAGTTGCTGAGGCTGGCCTGGAACCTGTGATCCTCTTGTCTCAGCCTCCCGAGTACTGGGATTACAGATGTGGGACACCATGCCCAACTCAGAACCAACTTTTGAGGGTTCTCTGCAGCTCTCCAGATCCTTCTGGAGCTTGGATAAGTTAATGGCTTAGTTCCTAATTGCCCCAGGGATTCAATACCAGAAATGACCCAGGGCCCTGGTTGCTTGGGAAGAGAACTTGTCACATCAGTTTACTTTTCTTTCATTGAGGGAAAGGGGTAAGAGCCCCAGGAGAAGTGCTGGAATTTGTTGAGTAGCTTTTGAGGACCTTGTTTGGACAAGAGTAACTTTTTTTTTATACTGGGTATTGAACCCAGGGATGTGCTACCTCTTAACTACACCCCTGCGCTTCTTATTTTGAACTGGGTCTCACTAAGTTACCACACAGTGGCCTCAAACCTGTGATTCTCCTGTCTCAGCCTCTCAAGTACTGGGATTATGGGTACCTGTCCTTGGACAAGAGTAACTTTTAACGTGAAGGAGCTATTTAAACTTGTCATAAAAATAATGGTAGTCTTTAAGAGCTAATCAAAGGATTAATTTAAGATTTGGGGTTTTTGTAATCCCCTTTACCTTCAGGGCCTACCTACTGGTCACTTAACCTTTTCGGTTTTACTTCTTTTACAAATACTAATCAAAAAAAAAAAAAAGAAGAAGAAAAGTGAATATCTTTTTCAAAGAATTCCTGACCTTTTCTTTTCCCTTGGGAGTAATTTTTCCTTGCTGACTAAATTTTAGAGAACCGGCTGGGGCTGAGTGGAAAATGAGCAACAATGTTGGGATATGAGAAAAACATTTAGATACTGGTATTGAAGGTGACCCTTCAGGGACATGTTTTACCAAATGTCTCTTAGATGGGACAAGCAGGTATTCAATCCAGTTTTAGAGTTAGAAGGGACTCTAAAGACAATTTGTCCTCATTTTTTAGCTAAGGAAGATGAAGAGAAACAATTTAGTGCCAGAACTACAACTAGAACCAGGTCTCCTGATTTCTATGCCTCAATTTATTTTTGAGTATTTCCTGGGGAGAGCAAAATGCCACAAGAAAGAGGTAGCCCTCAGAATTCTCCCTTGGTGGCAGGGAGGGAGTAGAAAGGGATTAAATTCCTAAATCCGAATCCTAAGAAATAATTACAAAATAATGATACTATTTATTGCCAAATTTTAACATATTAGAGGCAACTTTTTCCTTTAGCCACATGGCAGAAGCCTAATATTAGGTAAACTGAACATGTGGTTAAAGGAAAAAGTTGCCCCTCTTATATATAAAACTTGGCAATAAACAGTACTGTTATTTTGTAATTACTTCTTAGGATTCAGATTTATGAATTTAATCCCTACTTTTTTACTCCTGCCCCCAAAATAAATGTTACCATCCATAAAGATTATAAACTTTTACTCCTATTATTATTTCCCATTTAGCAATCGTGATACACTGTCTTAATATTTACATTCCAGAAAGTTCTTCTGCTGTCATCACATCGTGAGGTCCCCTGACAAGCTACAAGGGACTGACACTCTTCCTCTGCTTTAGAAGACAGTGCTTACAATTTCTGAACACTTTTTTCCCCCTCTTTGCCACAGAAAGGAGTTTTGATGGACTTAGTTTGGTGACAAGTCAGCGTAGATGCGTGCTTAAGTTTCCTCTAGGATGTTAAGTACTTGAAAGCAAGCAAATCAGCAAGGCAGACAGTGTAATTAAATCAACACATATAAAAATGAAAGATTATAGCAGTCTAGTTCTAGAACACTGAGTATTGTCTTCTGTCACCAGGAAGATTCAAAACCCAAGGATCCCAGTCAGATGAAGATCAAGAAAGACAACTCCCAGCCGGGCGTGGTGGCGCACGCTTGTAATCCCAGTACTTTGGGAGGCGGAGACTGGAGGATCCGGGTTCGTGGCCAGCCTCAGCTTGCGCACGCTCTCTCTCTCTCTCTCTCCCTGTCTCTCTCTCTCTCTGTCTGTCTCTCTGTCTCTCTCTACTAAGTGAGGCCCTCCGCAACTTCGTGAGACCCGGTCTCAAAATAAAGTATAAAAAATAGGGCCGG